>CAKAKR010039150.1:0-39007 GCA_916700685.1 Adelosebastes latens | reverse complement strand
CCTCTGTCCCTCACCTCCATTGTTTTTCAAAAACTGTCAGACACTGGGTGACATTTTCCTTCATTTACAACAAACATGGGCAATACACTAGATTATTTTGAGTTGATCCCACATTCACCATCCAACACTTGCTAAAGAAACAAATCAGTGTCAGAAAATAGTCCAACAGATGTAGTTTAATCCTGTTTGAGAAACGTTTGCTAAAAAAAGAAATTACCTAAGACTTAAAAAAATAAATAAAACTAAATTTGTGACCTGTTTTTAAAAATGTACGTCTTCAATAAAAACCAATTGATGGGAAGTTGGGAATGTTGACACTTGCTAACACTTTGTCACTTTTGGTCTTTTCAACTGATTTGAATTTAGTCAGCTTTATCCCTAAAAGACATCATTTAGTTTCATTTGCACTTTACCTTTCTCCATGACACTCTGTCGTAGAGCCTTGGCCACCAGTACGCGGACATTGGCCACCGGGTCTGAGGAGAGGCTGAGCAGGCTGGGCAAGAGGTGCTGGCCAAACTGCTCCATGGGCATGCAATCTTCCTCCACTATGGCCTACAGACAATACAAGGAAACATTAAAAATACAAAGTCGCAGACAGGCTGGTGTTAAAGACAGCTAGCCACACACAGGAAGAAGGAAGTCGAGAGGCATTCGGTGAGGATGAACCTCCGTGACAAGGGCCGACAGATACAATAGATCAAAAGAAATAATCAGACAGAGACGTTGACAAACAGACTCATGAATCAATAGTTTTCCACTATAGTATTACACAATACATAGCTGGAGTTAGACAACCTGATGATGGATAAGAACGTGACTAACATGAACATAAAAATACAGTCAATGCTTCGTCTGCATCTGTTTAGCAACATTTTTTACGAGGCATCACTCTAAAAAAAAACCTACATATTTTGCCTTTACTTGTGACAATGTTAGATCCAGAACCATTAAGAGTTTGTTTTTGGTGAGAAATTCAAAAGGAAATGGCATTAAAAATGTTCCAAGAACAATAAATGGGATTAACATTTAAATTTGCCATTTCATTACTGTAGCTTCATGTTTGTAGCGGACAAACATCAGACAAGCCATCAAATAGGTACACAGCTGTTTATGGAGTTGAAAAACAGGTAGACAGACAATGCAGGAGCTGCTGTTCCACCATTTCGGCTAAGAAATGTGAGATAAGAGTAACAGACCTGGCAGATGAAGGCAAAGGCCTGTCGCCCCACCCATTTCGGACAGTGACAGAACCTGACGGTGAGCTCGTTGATAAAGTTCAGGCCCAGATCATCGGCCCCACATGCATACAGCTTCTGGAGGATCTCTACAACCTGAGAACACAAGAGAGTATGACACACTTAAAAAATAGGATTTAAAACTGCAGTTACAAATTAAATTCAGAGGCAGACATTGGACAAATAACAGAATATGAGCAAAAAGATATGATGAAAAGATGAGATGCTGTCTACAGTAGCTATAATGACTGCTGCATAGCCTGGAAATCTCAAACCGCCATTTTAATGGAATAGTTAACATTTTGGGAAATATGCTTATTTGCTTTCTTGCTGAGAGTTAGATGATATGACCAATACTACTCTCATATCTGTCCGTTTAATATGAAGCTACAGCCAGCAGCCAGTTAGCTTAGCTTAGCATTAAGACTGGAAACGTGGGAAACATCTAGCCTGGCTCCGTCCGAAGGTAACAAAATCCACCTCTAAAGTTACTTTGAGGGGCGAAGTAAAATCCAGGAGTCTTGTCATATAAGGTGTTAATCGGTGAGTTTTTCTTGGCAAGAAAGAGGAAGAGGATTTCCCAAAATGACAAACTATTCCTTTACAAATAAGAACTTAGCAGTGGGCTTGCAGCGGTAGTCGGTGTTACGCGGTGTTCGGGCATACACCGATTACATTACTTGCCCACCTCCCCCACCGTTGTTTTAATTTTTTTATAGAAAAAAAAAACCCTTCAGTTCATTTTCGCGTATCAGCGCTGTGTTATCAATACATAGTCGGATGATAGACGCTACAAATTGAAAGTGAAAGACTTCGTACGGAGTCTCAGCTCAGAGTAGCAGGAGTCCGATTTCACACACACACGTGACGAGAGAGAGTTGACAGACGATGGCAGAGTATTTGGTGACAAAGCACAAAGCAAAAGCGCCTATTCGGCAATGTTTTGTATTTAAACCCAATGCTATTAGCGAACCATATCGTTAATGAGGCAATCACAGCCGGTATGCGCGGCGCCAGGTGGAAACATGTAGCCCTGCAGTGAAAGCTCGACCGAAGAGGCAAGACACAGCCATCCAACGTTAAAGATCAAAGTAAGCGCTCTACATATATTGATGCCCGGTGTAATCGGTAACACCGGTGTTGTCACAAGTTTATTAACTGATGGGAATATTTCCTCACTGACATCGCTACTTAGCAGGTGTACAAGTACCCTCTCCAGTGTCATTATAGCCAATGTAAGATGATCAAATAGAGCCACCTGTCAGGGCATTACTTCATCACATACTTAAACACGTACTGAACATCATCCATCAGTGAGACTAATTTCCCTGTTTGTGAACCAACTATCTGTCACAAGTTGTCACAAAGTCTGTCACAAAAAACAAATTCAATATTGTACACTTACTAGTTTGTACGAGATCCACCTGACCTCTGAGACTTTGTCAGAGCAGAGTGTGAGTGCTATCTGTCTGAGGTAGTCATACACGTCGTAGTGGCTGTACAACTCTATGATCAAGATCAACTGCCTGGAGGGGGACAGCGAGAGAGAAGGAGAGAACACGCGTCAGTCAGGCAAACACGCACACTTTCCTATAAATAGAAGTGCAACATAGTAAATACAAATGATCAAAATTATATGAACTGCAATTTTGAATATTCTATTACAGATCAAAATTAGGAAATGAACCGTGAGACTGACAGTAAATTCACTAGAGAATTAAATCTAACCCATATACAGTATTACAATAGCAAACTTAAGCCATGCCATAGCATCTATGAGCAAGACACTGATTGGAAGTCAGTCTGTTAAAATGTAATGTAATTATTTCCCAATTGGGAGAGGAAAAGGAGACGCACTCTGCCAGCTCATATCTGAATCTCCAGTTGCGACTGTTGTCCGTCACCATGAACTCCTGCAGCTGGTACAGATACTCTCTCCTCTTGTCTGCGTGCAGCAGCTGCAACAAGAAGAAGCACACGAACCAACTTTGTTATCTAGTACGACCTGTAAAGCAAATCCATCCAACTGTGGTTTTCTTTTTTTAACTGGAAACCAAAACTGCTGCAAAACAGTACACTCAAATCTTAGCAGTGCTGTGAATTCAACTGAATCCTTTTTGTCATCTTTAACAAAAATAGTTATTGCTGAAATGTAGTTGTCCAAACTAAAATTTACAAGCCTCCTGTGCTGAAATGCTCAAACCAAACTTATTCATCTTACTTGCAGCAGCACATAAATCTATAATCTCACCTTGAGGAAGTCGTAGAGGTGTTTGAGCACGCCAATGCGGACCTCGTCCAGGTCTTTGAGGAAACCGTTGAAGATGGGCACCAGATCAGCTGCTGTCAGCTGGTCTCCCAGGATGACTGCCAGCTCGTGAATGGAGAAAGCCAGCGTACGCCGCACCTTCCACTGAGGGGTGGGGAGGTAGAGGGAAAAGAAACACACAAAAGGATTATAGCACCAGCAATGAACAAGCAAGTGTCTTGGTAAAAAAACATTTTAGGTTGCTTTTTAAATAGGAAAACAACCACTTATTGGTTTATTTATATTTACTGATAATGCAGGAAAAAATTTAAACTAAATAATGTTACTGGGAAACTGTCTGAACCCCTCCAGTGACTGGTCTGAATCCACTGTTCAGTGCAATGTTGTCATGCCAACAGTGGCATTCAGTGCTGTGATGAAGTAATGAGCAACAGTGTGACTGAGTGGTGTCACGCCGTCTCTGCTGCTGTGAAGTGAAGCAATGTTTCCCCTCGCACAGTTCCCTTTCTTGCACACATCCTCAAGCAATGAATTTGTAGAAGTGCTCTATTACCCGAGGACATTACTAAAACTAAAATTATCTATCCTGTATGTCAGCACTATAGTTGATATAATAAAGGAAACACTGACTCGGTGACCACAGACCGACCATCGAAACAGCCAGACACATAGAAACTTTGTGGTTCTCACTTTGATCTGCAAGCCATTGAGACAGAGCTTCACTTCCTCACTAAATGCACCCAGTATACTCAAATAAGAGATTGAGTTCTTCACAAGACCAGCATCATATGTCCAGAAACACTCCACCACACCAATCAGGGTAAACTTATAGAGAGCAAAATCATGTACGAATAACACAACCAAAAAGAAAACACAAAAGTCTCCTCAGTCAATCTACTTTGTCCAATCATTGTACTGTTTAAAAAGTGTTTTCAAGGATCTTGTGATTATCCATTTTGTTTTCTTGTGTAAAACGTAATTATTCAATAATATGTCATTTAGCTTTGGCAACCATGAAACTTTAACATTCAAGCCAACAAATATTTTTTGAATTTGGAGTAATTCAATACAGCAATCATAATGGATGACTTTTTGACAGATTTTTAGGGCAAAATTAATTTCCTAAAACCTAAAACAATAAAAAGCCAAGAAGGGGTGTAAAAACTGACAAGTCAATTAACAAATCTTAATCATCATCCATTCAAAATCCTATATACTGAGAGATACGTGTGTGGATGTGAGGCGAGACTCCGAGGTGCAGGAGCTGCTGGCCGTCCGCGGTGAGAAAGAAAAAAACAATAGATGACGGGATGAGAGACAATGTAGTGTAACGTTATACAGACATAACAAGGCTGCTGAATGAGAGAGGCATCCGCCGATACGTCACACAGAAACACACCGTGTTAATAATAAGCCGGCCATCTCACGGTACCGCCAGCTGTGAGCTGTGATCTGTTTTTAAAGTCACGCACCTTGGCGGAGGTCTGCACTCTCCGAGTGCCATTCTAGTATTTAGAAAAGTTTCACCTCGCAGAACACGGCAGTTGCTGCCTTGACTGGTTAGTTGGTTTGTGTTATTGTGTGAATCCGAACTTACTCTTTAAAACACTAGAGTCAATTACACAATCTAACCAACCGACCGAAGCAGCGGTAAAGCAGCAACTCCCGTGTTCTGTGAGGTAAAATACAGTTTTTGTCAATGGAGTCAAGTTGCTTTGAAGAGAGCATAGATGGATAGACGGCTTCAGTTGCCCGTCGGAAAGGGCTGCCAGACGGCAAGATAAAGTGGTGAAAATATTCTAAATAAATTGTACACTTACACTGATATATTTTTTTTAGGTGAGCCTTTCTTTTAGGTGGCTAAAATACATTTTGCTGCCGGCCCCGTCCACAGCAATACATTGCTTTGCTTCTGCGCTGGTACTCCTGCCCGCTTCTCCAAACTAGGGGCGTACCGACCGTCATCTACTGTAGGTAATACACTGACTATGGATAAGTATCTCATACAACCCCACTTCAGAAAATCTGAACCATCCCTTTAAGAGTGCTTATATATGCTTATGTGGTTAATCACTCATTTTGGAATGAAACACCAAATCTAACCCCACACTCATAATTTCCCCCAGTTCTCTGCCTACCTGCACATCAGTAGCAAGGGTTTCATATGTGTCCTTGAGGCAGTGCCAGTTCTGACGTCCCAGAGTGAGTGCTACCCCCGGCAGGCTGAAGGCACAGTGTTTGGCTATCTCTGTATCCACCGTCTGGGCCCGGGCCGGGTCCGTCATAGAGAGGTACTGATCCAACAGCTGCTGGGGGATGACATTCTGGAGACGGGGCGAGAGATTAAAGAGTTTGATGATCAAACGAGATGCACCGGGAGAAGGTATTTAATAACCCACGTCTGTGCCAATCAACTGTGAGGTTCTGATTATTATTTACGGGATGTATGGTAGAAGTGCTGACTGACCTGGATCTTGGGTTTATCTTCAAACACTGGGCTGTGAGCAGAGTCTTCCTTTCCCTCCTCCTCCTCCTCCACACTCTCAATTAGTTCAGACTCCTTAGGAAAATACAAATACACACACACACAAACACATACATTAGGGAACAAGCACAAGAAGCTAAAATCTCTCATTACTCTTCTGCACATCTGCACACACCTGATAAAACAGATTAGCTGAGTTTTTATTGTTAAACTCTTAAATAATTACTGACAATGTTTCTTTTTCAAACTTGAACTCTCATTGTCATGAATATATAGAAATATTTAAGAGATTTGAAACCAAGTTTTCAGGGTCTTTAAAGCACAATAGCATACGATCACATACGATAAATCAGTCTAGGTTGTGCCATCAACGGGAGAAATCTGATGCTGAGCTACGGTATAAATCAAAACCTACACAGGTTTGCAGAACTCTCATTAACCCCTTGCATCAAGTATAGATCCAGCTTAAGTCCAGTATATGTGGTTACTGAGTATATCTGTTCAGCTATACAACAGCTGACTTAACATGCTGCAAAGAGCTGAATAGTCTCATACTAGAATTGGTGAGTCAGGAGGAGACTCTTCCTGGTCCTCCAGGGGCTCCGTCTGCGTCTCTTCGTCCCCTTGTTCCTGGACAGGGCTCGTCTCGGAGGCTGGAGGAATTTCCATTGTTTGCTCCTCCTCTGTGGGACTCTCTTCACTCTCAGACTGAACCTCCACAGATTTGCTCTCCACAGAGGGGCTGCTGATGTCCTCCTCAGGCTGCTCTTCTGGCTCGGGTTCAGTCAGGCCGTCGTCTGTGGGGCAGTCGTCTTCTGGGCTGTCGAGCTGGGCTGCCTTCAGAGCCGCGGACAACACCTGGACTTGAGCTGGAGGTAAATACACATACACAACTCAGTCTACATGCCATTACATTGCCAAACGTTTACAGCTAATCATACGTATTATGGCTCTGTATACCCACCTTGTACATCAGGGTCATCCATGTGCGGTTGCAAACAGTCCAAGACCTTCTGGATCTGGTCACTGGTAGCTTTGCCAGGGATGGACTTGGAATCAGGACAATCAGGTTCCTCTTCCTCCACATCCTCTTTATTTTCCTCCTGCTCTGTCACTTCCTCTGATTTTGGACTATTTAGCATCTCCAGTTCCCCGCTGATGTCTGGTAAAGGAGATCTCCAATAGTTGAAAGAATTAAAGTTCTCGTCTGTCTGCTCCGTGTCTTTTGTGTTCTTAGCGTTGTTTGTAGTTGTAGGGCTGGCGTTGCTATTTGAGACCATGCGGGTAAAGCCGCCACGCATCTCTCTGGGAACAGAAGTGCGGTTGTCATCAAAGTTGTGCATTTCCTCGCCGTAAGCTGTCGACACGTGCTCTGGGGATGGTGTGGCGCGGCCATCCTGGTTGGGAGGTGTGTGAGCGATGGTTCTTCCTGTGTGGCAGCCGCTAATGTCGGAGCAGTTCAGAGAGTTTAGGGAGCAGTCGCTGAAATGAGAGTAACAAAATGTAAAGGAATACTCAGGTAATTCCGAATAGAATAATATGAGGGGATATACTGTACTATATCTTGTCATTAGTCTCTTTGTAAATGTTAAGCACTAGCTTCACAACCCAAAGCCAATAGTTACATTATTCCACCTGCATCTGAGCTCACCATTGTTGAGTTTTGAACAGAAAAAAACCTTAAACCCTGGTTCAAAGTTGGTCAGACATACTCAAAGTGTAAATTGAAGCATTTAAGAGAAAATTGTTTCCATAAAGTATAAAAAGGTAAAGAAAGGATTCATCCATGTCAACTTCTATTCCTTTCATTTTCGTTTCTGCAAATTAGCCTCTGAACAAAAATAAATAAAAACTGGTCTGACATGTTAACACCCAGACAATTCTGAGTCATTGGACCAATGATGCAACACTTTAAACTGTGTCTGTACACAAGACAAACTCAGAATCATGTAGTGCCACAGCATATATTGTTATAGTAATGCCTGAGAATTTATAACTGATTCACAATTGATAATTAAATGAAATAACAATACAATTTCTGCCAAAGTTCAAGCTACTAAGATACATCATTCATTGAAGATTCAGTGGTGATGAAGGTCAGGTGGTCTTACCTGTCCAATGTACACCTGGGGAGCTCTAGTAGGGCGCCGTCCTCTCTGAAGTGAAGGCCTGTGCTGCAGGGATTGGCAAAGGTGGAGATGAAACGCCCCAGAGACTGAAAGGCAGCCTGTCGCACCTAAAAGTGGAGCAGAGAGGAATCTCAGTTTTATCATGACAACAGAGATTTTTCATAACTCTAAATCCAATCGTCTTCATTTGCTTATGATTTCAACTCATTCATGAAAAGGATTATTTGCATGAGACACCATTTTTATGGGTTGGATATGGTCCAAAATAGTTCACATACATGGACAGTGGAATAGCATGCAGTTCTGTTTATAGTACACTGACCGTCTGCATACACAGACAAGATTACACATGTTCATCGGTGCAAACTGTCTATGTGGTCATAAATGGGCTCCACGAGGACTCTCAAGGACACGTGTAGATGCCAAAATCTACATGTGTCATTTTCCATGTCATGTGGACCCACACGGATGTGGAAAGTACAGATTGAGCTTCAGTCTGCGACCCCTTTGAAACTAAAACACTGACAAACTTCAAGCCCCAGTGATAATCATTTATGCTCCCAATTTTTTTTTTTCTTCCCTGTATGACTTTTTAGATTTTTCTTATTTTAACATTTAATGAACATTACGAAAAAGAAAACAGAATTATTATCTAAATGAAGATAAAGCACGTAGGTCAAAATCAGGAACAAGAAGATGCATATAGTGGGGAGGACAATTGCTCTATTTTCATCATCATACAGAGGAAGTTATACATAAATGTGCTTGTAATTTTATGCAATACAATTTTTCTTGTGTGTGTGTGTCTTACCCAGCGAGACTGGTCACTGATGAGGCTGATGAACAGGGGTGACAATTTTGCACGTCGCACCTCTGGAGAGGTAGAATTGGAGACCATCATGAAGCACTCAGCACAGGCTTTCCTGATGCCCCACAGACTGTCTGAGCACAGATCGAAGAACTTGGGCATCTAAAAACAAAACCAAGTCAGTAAAACCGGAAACCAACAGTGAGTGTTTGAACTGTGAAGGGATTTATCAACAGCAGGGGTACAAAGAAACTACTGACATTCTTGAAGGACGGTAATGTTAAACTTTTGTGTTGCATGATAAAGATGTAAATGGAGTTGTGGTTTCAGAGTTTTCAATCAAATAAAAGGGAAGTCTTGGAGCTTCTCACCAGTAGTTTTTCTGTGGCCTCTTGGCCTACAATAGAACAAAACTCTCCGAAATTGGCTGCACAGACCTGTAAGACACGATACAAACATAATAATGAACAACAGGGTTTAAGTGCAAAATAAATAAATAATGTTCATTTTAAACCATCAACAACAAATAAACTCGACAAGAGGTTACAGATTTACATTGAGTCTCAAAAGGAGGCCAATAACACTAATAGGAATATTAATAATTTTAATAACATTATGATTACATAGACGTTAACCAAATCTCCCCAAGCTACTGTAGTGAGTTTACATGGACATGAGTATCCCGTTTATGTGTTTGAGCATGTAAACACCATATCACGATTTCAGAAACCCAGATAAGCCCTAATCCCGTTTATGAGAAACCTGAATATGCTAGCTGGAGTACTCTGAAAGAAACCTGGTTACTGTTGCATATATACATCTTAACCCGGTAATTGAGGGCCGCCGACTATCTGCGCAGGCGGGGAGGCAAAGTTACGTAAAACAAACAATGGCAGCAGCGAAAGCGTCTCATGTCTGGTGCAACGAAGAAACTGAGTTTTGTCTTTCAGTAATGAAAGAGGCTGCGTATCTTCATCCACTACTCCCTTGTCCTGGGAGGACTGGTTCTTTTGCCGCAACACCTGATTTGGTGTGAATACAGCATTACTAGTATTTATTATCATGCATACCGGGATACTAATAACCCAATTTGCAAATTGTCCCACTGTGGGACTAATAAAGGAATATCTTATTTCTCTATGCTCATGTAAACATCATATCCCGAAAATGATCAACCTCGTAACTGGGAAACTTATGTCCATTTAAACGCACTAAGTATTTTCTGTAATATTTTTCTATTATTGTCACTGCTGTGTGCTACGGTCCCCTAGCAACATGAGCCATGTGCATTTGTTTTTGTGTGATTGTCTTGAGAGTGGTTTGCATCTTCGTCCCATACAGTATTTACATGATTTAGTGAGTTTAATTTCCATATAAAAAGAAAAGTTCCACTCACAGCTGTCAAAATGTTAACATATCGCCCAACCCTAATTCCTATAGTACAATTTTTAGATGTACTATATTTCTGATGGCTCATTGTATCAAACAAGGTGTTGTATGTTTGATTGAGACTGCAGCACTGGGCAACACATGCTTATTTTGAGCTAAAGCAGCAAAAAAAAGTCATGAACTTCAAAGTTTAGCGTCAGAGAAAAGGAGGATTACACTATGACAGAAAAATACAACATTCACAATGTTTGACCACCTTTGCAGCTGCTAAATATCCTTCCCCAGCTGGCACGAGCTATGCCAGAGAATTAACATTCCTCACAGAAAACAACAGCGCAGTGTAGGCAAAGGTGATGCGCAACACAGTATTAAGGCTGACTCACAGTGTTATTGAATTTATCCTGACACAATTAAACTTAAGCTCAAAAAACTGTTTGCTCAGCTGTGTCTTGTAGGTTATAATCATTAGTGATTTAAGACTATTAAAAGTAGCTTGACCTTTGAGGAGTAGGTGAAAATGATTTGGAGGTCGTTACCTTGCGGACTTGAAAGAGTCTGGCATCACTGCACAGGTCACAGAAGCGTGGCAGCAGTAGATGCTCCACAGTGTCTTTGCTCAACATGGTGACAACTTTACACATGATCTGTAAGAGGAGAAGTATGGAGAGCAATTAGTGCCATCACAACTCAGATTGTGCATCAATTACACAGCTATTCTGCATCGATGAACGAAAACTAGCTGAAGACTTGAACTGAAAGCTTTTCGGAAAGCCCAAATATTTTCCAATGAATGAAACAATATTAAGAGTAGAGAAGGAAAGAGGAAGCTTGTGTTTGTGTGTGTTTGAGAAGCAGGTTATGTGTGTTTAAGGAGGCTGAACCAGATTTGAGAAAACTTTGTTTGAATTGGGTAAAACTTTATAACAAAATACAACTGAATAGAAATAATAATCACATTCAACTACGAGCCTTTGCATTCAGTTTACAATTAGGCATTGCAAATTCAATGTTTGAATGAATTTGTTCAACAAATTACTTTTTTAAAACTTTGACAGTTCAATAACGCATGACGAATTACAGTTTATATAACTCAAAAGCCATCTCTGCTTGCATCCATCATGTTTCATCAAAACAGAGGCCGTTATTTTTTTATTTTAGACTGGTGACTGGATCAGATTAAGGCATTGATTGATCACAGTAAAGCAATAAAAGAAATCCACTGTGTGTCTCTGCGGTTTGTCTAGTGCCATGTGGTTTTCAGCTAAATTTCATTCAAGCACATTTCCCTGATAATAAATCACAGACCTTTTTTTTTTTTTTTTTAAATGTCTTGCTTAAAAAATATAAAAGGGGTTTCTTACAGCGACTGCCTCGATTTTGTAGTCATCGTCACTGCTGGGTTCTGTGAGGTCGAGCAGAACTGGACAAACTTTGGTCTCCATATCAGCTTTAGAGATAAGGCCCTGCTCCAACAGAACAAGCAGCGCTGCCTGGCTGGTCTTCCGCACCTGGAAAACATGGCAGGAAGTTAAAAACTCTTTATGTGAATGAATCTGACCAGAGAACTTATTTGTTATACGTCTCATATTTCCTTAAAGCTGAGAAAAAGAGCTCACAGAAAATGACAAGAAGTGATGTTATTTCCATTGTCAAAATAAGCTACAAAAGTGGTACATTTGAAACCTACCTGGTTATTTGGATCAGTGAGATATCGGACTACAATGGGTACCAAGTATCTTGAGAAAGCTGCTGGGAAGTTGGGCCGACTCTCGTGCAAGAACATGGCAATGTTGGGGACCTGCTCCATCAGTTCGGCTCGCACTGTTGGCTCTGAGTACACACATTAAAGTATAAGCTTAATGTGCAACGAGAAAATGTGTGCATTACAGTGAAACAAGCGTTATGTGCTTGCAACCATGTAAAGCCTAAATCATGGAAGAGTTTTATTGCATTTAATAAAAGAGAAAAAAAGAGGAAGAAACCACAGTCAAAAAGTATAGATTTATCTAGAGACAACTAAATTGATGAAAAGGAAAATTCATCTACCTCCATCTTCTGACATTCTGGCAACTGTCTCCATGACACTGATAAAGTCATTTTCATTGTCACTGAACTCTCGAAGCACATCAAGCAGGCCGCGAGCCACGATCTGCCTAGAAAGCAACAGGAGCGTCAACTTAGTAGAGTGCCTGCCAATACCTACAAGTGCTGAATGCACACAGCGTGACACACCACACTGACAGAGCTGTCAAGTGCGTGACACGCGCACACACACCCACACCCACACACGTGTACATGGAAATGACAGGAGGGCTTGAACCCTGCAAAGCCGAGCATGAAAAGTATTAAGACAGGAACTAAACACGACTGAGTGGGGACAACAGAGCAGTGTTAAATGTTTGCAGAGGACTTTAAATACACTGAGGCCATCTGGCAGGCTTTTACTGTTTACTACGCAGAAAATACCACATCAAAATACACATTATAAATCTCACTAAAAATACAGAAATCAAAATTTGTCATCATTAATGAGTTTAAAGCTACAATAAACTTGGGCTACTATTGTCAATCTATTGCCATATTCAGTCAGACACCACCCACAGCACAACTTTAAGTCTTTGGCATTCCTGCACTACAGAGTTAAAGCAGGTATGTGATGAGTAATTACACAGGAATGTATACAGTCATCTAGATGACTTAAAACACATCTGAAGATGACTTTCCAATGTGGGGTTTACGATATAATTTAGCCACTATTCAATACAACTAATACAATTACAATTACTTATTTGAGCCATAAAACATTTCAGCAATGATTTCCTTGCAATCCCTGAACATTAAGTGAGCGATCTAACAATCAAACTTTCTTTTAACAGTGCAAATAATACAATTTCCTGTTCCTGTTGTTATACACTGCATAAAATACAACAACAGACCCAAAAATGTACTTAATTTGGTGAAAAGGGGAAGTTATCACTGAACAGTTTCCTGGTAGAGTTTATAAAAGGAAAAGTTCATTTGAATATCTGGCTACATCTTCTCATCACTTTTTCTACAAGAAGTGACATTAGCCAGATGTTTCCTTGATACAAAGTCCCACTAGCTTGCAGATGTTTCCTTGTTTCTAAGATCGACTAGGGGTAATGCTCTCAACACAAATCGTGTCAACTTTAGGGCATGTCTACTCAACTGCAGACAAATTTGAAATCACAGTTTTATATGTCAAACAGTTTTCCTGAAGCTTGGCTTCCATATTGAAATACCAAACCAAAGAATTTATTCATCCTCTTTCTGGTAGCAAAAAAACATAGTTATATGTATTAAATTATATATACAAAACACTGCTTTATGCTCAAAGAAAAATATAAATTAGTTGTCCACGAAAAATAAAGTGGGCTTAATGTAGATGGGAGAAAAAAAGGATGCATTTCAATATATTGATATTAGTGTGGACACAGCCACGGTCAGAAAGTAAACAGTGGCTGGATTAAAGCATGATCCTAGCTAACTGTTTTAATCTTTTTGTAATGTGTAACTGTACATTTGTGATTTGAGATTCCTTTATTTCCAACCTCAGTTGCCGCAACTGTAAGTTTTGCATCATTTTATCTCTGAAAGCAAGCTACCCAACAGTGAAGAATGCTAATGAAGAGCAATCAAGAGCTTTTTTTGCCCTACAATACGATGTGTTTATATCGTACTATCGAGTTTGACAATGCATCCTCACAACCCCCAAAATACTGTATGAACATCCCATTGTCTGTCTGATATTAAGCATTTTGTCTGTTTTTTCTGTGTTGAGTTTACAGCCTGACCACAGGGCTCCACTTACCTGTTGAAGACATTTTCACTGAAGGCATACTTCTCTAGCCTCCCAAGAGGAGTTAGGTTGTCTTGTCCTGCATCGAGGAAAGCTGTGATGCGGATGCCGTCGCACTCTGAACCATAGTCATCAAATCCAACTGTGGGATGGAAAGACAGATCATTTTATAGTCACACAAACTGGAACCATCTCTGAAGTACAGAGCTGATGCCTACAAAAGCAAAACATTTGAATGAGGGCTGACAGATGCACCACAGTAGTCACAGTGCCATGTTGAAGAAACTGAGTCAGGCTAAATGTCAGGAATGAAGAACCTCCAATGTGCGAATACAGCAGAAAGCCTCAGGTCTAACTAATTATTCCATTTTATGTTCCAACTATAACACACACTGGCTTTGCAGTTGGATCCAAACGCTGTTTCATCACCCTCGCTAATGCAGACAACAGGGACTGTCGGTCTGTATTACAGCTAATAATAGCAAGGCGTAAAACCCTGAAATACTATTGACAGCTTTATATTTCACATGGGTGAATGGGGTCGCCCAGAAAGATGAGACGTCCATATACCTCTCAGCTGAAGGCAGGGAAAACAACGCTCCACATACAGTATATACAAGAAATGAATCCATAAATCCAGGCATTGTTTAATGTGGTTTTGTTAAAAAATTTAAATAACCAAAGTACTCACAATCATCCAGATCGTCATGGCCATCTTCAAAGTATAAAGATAGACCTGCAAGGACAAGGCAATTAGAGGGGGAAACTATGGTGGCAAACATGTCATCAACATACCGTCACTCAATGCAACGCTTCCCCTACAAAATGAAACTGTGTTGGCAGGTTTACAGGCTGACAATTACGAAGACGGGACAAAGTCTCCTACGGTAAGATTGACAATAAATCCCTTTGGTCTCGCTGATTAGTTACTCTGCAAAACCGAAACTATGACATCGCCGGTGTAGTGACGTGCAAGATGAAGAAATCAAAACAAGTTTGTAAATATAAGTGTGATGTTTTTCCTGGATCCCAAACTATTGTCTTAGTTGATTTTCTTTTTAATACATGCGGTTCCTCTATAAATTCAATAAATTTGAAATAATAAAACTTAAAATTTACTACAATCATCATATACATACAGGTGCATACATGAAATTTGACCTCTGCATTTGACCCATCCTAAGCATTTAGGACCAGTGGGCTGATGTAAAGCGCCTGGGGAGCAACTTGCCTCCCCAGGTACAGCCGCCCCCCCGCCCTATCTAAAAGCGTCATGTGCACAAAATGACTGTGATTGAGTGATTATGATGTCACTGGTCATTCCTGTGTTTACATCTTTAATTTCCTTCTTGCGGATATTTGTCATAGGAAGACCTGTGTTTGGGTCAAAACACTGCTAATAAAAACTTAAGGAACCTCTGATTTCAGTGTGTGGGTACTTTTCTATTGTATATCTATGGATCATCTAGACACTTTACCCACCTCCTGACTCCATTGCCTCAGGTGCAACATTTGTATTTAATTTTCCTCACCTATTTCTTGTCTCAATACCATTTATAGTTGCCATATATGTTTGGTGCATACAGTAGGCCTATTAGGACCTTTATTTTTTGTTTTGTCATGCCTCATTTTGATTTATTACAGATGCTCATAATGTATACGTTTTTTTGAAAAAGGTTGCTTATCTATACTATGCATCACTCCTTGCATTTTCTGCTGCCGTGACACTTCAATTTCTCTGCACAAGATCAATTAAGATAGTCTTGACTTATCTACATTCATTTAAATCAAATAAACATTTGTTAGATCACTTAGACAACTGTGTTGCCTAAATTAAAAACACAAACCAGGTGCAATTCTTCTGGAATAAAGAAGAGTAAGAATAAATAATAGAATCATGTGGCTGAAAATTAAATATCAAGTTTGTTATTCCATCATAATGCAGTCCAATGTGATGTTTCTCCTGGATCCCACACAGGGCTTTCACTCAGAAACTAGGAACAACACACATGTATTGTGTGTTGTTGTTGTTGTTGTTGTTATTTCTATTTTTTATATATATGTTGAGGTTCTGCTGGGTCAAATTACAAACCTCTTCACTAACTGGCTCGTTAAGTAATTTAGGACATATGTTGCCTGCACTAAATTACAAAGAAGGTACTACATCATACTTCTCATAGAATCATTTCTAATCTAGTTGGTTGAAAATTATGCTAGTGATGAAAACAACTAGTTTGTGTTCATGTAAAGAGCTTATTTTCAATGCATAGCATATTTTGTGTGATCACATAATATAGGCCAACACTACAAGAAGACTTTTCTTTCCTGATTTGTTTTCAATACCACCCAGCCATACATACATACATAAAGGACAATAACTCAGAGTAGTGTAGTCAGAGGAAGAGTCCCAGAAGGAGAAGCATGTGCACAAAATGACTGTGATTGAGTGATTATGATGTCACTGGTCATTTCTGTGTTTACATCTTTAATTTCCTTCTTGTGGATATTCGTCTGAGGAAGACCTGTGTTTGGGTCAAAACGCTGCTAATAAAAACTTAAGGAACCTCTGATTTCAGTGTGTGGGTACTTATCTATTGTATATCTATGGATCATCTATGCTTTTTTATGTTATTTTCAATGCTTAACATATTTTTGTGTGATCACATAATATAGGCCAACAATACAAAAAGACTTTCTTTCCTGCTTTGTTTTCAAAACAACCCAGCCATACATACATACATAAAAGGACAATAAACTTAGAGTAGTGTAGTCAGAGGAAGAAGTCCCAGAAGGAGCAGCATGTGCTGGGACTGGCTAATACCAGCAGTGTTTACAGCTGGCATTAGCATGCAGGGGAATGTGCTCCAAATATAAAAACAACTCCCCATCTCGAAAAAAACACATTAAAAACGTGGTGTTTTAAGTGTCTTGACTTATCTACATTCATTTAAATCAAATAAACATTTGTTGGATCACTTAGACAACTGTGTTGTTGCCTAAATTAAAAACACAAACCAGGTGCAATTCTTCTGGAATAAAGAAGAGTAAGAATAAATAATAGAATCATTTCTAATCTAGTTGGTTGAAAATGATGATTGTAGTCACAAGTGATGAACATAACTAGTTTGTGTTCATGTTAAAGAGCTTATTTTCAATGCATAACAATATTTTTGTGTGATCACATAATATAGGCCAACACTACAAAAAGACTTTCTTTCCCGATTTGTTTTCAATAAGCCATACATACATAAAAGGATAATAACTCAGAGTAGTGTAGTCAGAGGAAGAGCTCAGAAAGAAGTCCCAGCAGGAGCAGCATGTGCTGGGAGGTCTAATAGCAGCAGTGTTTACAGCTGGTATTAGCATGCAGGGGAATGTGCTCCAGATATAAAAACAACTCCCCATCTCGAAAAAAAACATTATAAACGTGGTTGTTTTAAGAGTTTGGAGTAAATAAAGTCACGACTGGTTTAACAAACACCCTCACAAAAAAACACATTGTACACAGACCAACATCTCCCCCTTTTGTTACATGCTATAAAGGAGGATTTGCTCAGCTTATAAAATGACTTTAGCAACACGGCTAACGTTAGCTAGCTAGCTAGGTCAACTCGCTAGCCTTTGCTATGGCAACAGCTCGATAAATAGAAACGACTGAACGCACATAGTGATGTCTAACTATAGAAGAGATGTGTACTTATATAAATATACCACCTGTACTGAGTAGTTAGATGTTTAAATGTTGCCTAGAAAGTCACACATTTCGAGTAGCTTTGAGTAGCTTTTCGTAAGCTAGCTGGCTAGTGCTAAGTTTGCTAACAAGGCTGCTTTCTCGCTTGACTTGGCTCGCCTTTTGCACTTTATACCACAAATACAGTCAAATTAAAGCCGATATTTTTTAATATACACACTCTTTAGACTACAATGCATCTTTATAAGTTCCAACACAGCGTCAAAGTATTAGAGTATTTAGTAAAAAGTGCCATTATTACCTGCCATCTTGAGTGCTGTGCGGGCTGCCGTCCCGTTAGTGGGCTGTCACCGCCGCTCAGCTGTCACTCAAACAACCTCACTTAAACTACTTCCTGAAGGGACTTCCTGATGCTGGATTCACCCTCTGTTAGATTATGTTGTTTTAAAACAAACCCCAAACCCTCGGGCACAGACTGGACATAACTGAGGTGTAAATATAACCAGCCTGTGGTGCTGTGCTTTGCTTTGCTTTGTGTGTGTTTCTCTCCACAAACAATAAAAGAGACCCAAACAGTCACGTGATGTCACGGCCCGTAGTTCAAGATGGCGACTGAGCCGATCTGGAGGCTTCACTGTTAGCTAGTCAACAATCATCACAACATGGATAATAACACGGACTACTGGACGCTTTAGGGTTATATAACTTAACATGAGATGCGCATTTGGTGGCAAGCTTTTGATATCACGATGAAGATAGACTAGTTTGTAAACAATACAACACCTGGAGAATATTCAAGATTAATAATAAAACTGTCCATGGTCATCATCACTAACTCATCTTAGAGTGAGAGGAGATCGATATGGCGCTGAGAGAGTTAAAAGTGTGTCTCCTGGGGGTAAGTCAGTATTGATTTTTATTTATCTGAACACGTATGAACTGTATATCTGACTGTACCTGTGGCATTATACTGCTCATCCATCAGGTTATACACCAGGTGTGTTTACATGAGTTATGTACATCTGACTGTACCTGTGTGGCATTAAATGATCCATACTGATCCATCAGGCTATACACCAGGTGTGTTTAGTTAAATGTGTTGATACCTGTGATCAAGTGGGTGAAAGTGCACACATTATATTACTACTACTGTTTAAAATGATCTATCTATGCATGTCTAAACTGTATAAAACAACATACACCCATATTTTTGATTTTTTGTATCTGAACAAGTATGTATCTATAGTCCTCACTGTACATCTGACTGTACCTGTGTGGCATTAAATGATCCATACTGATCCATCAGGCTATACACCAGGTGTGTTTACATGAGTTACATATGACTGTACCTGTGGCATTAAATGATCCATATACTGCTCATCCATCAGGCTATACATCAGGTGTGTTTAGTTAAATGTGTTGATACCTGTGATCAAGTGGGTGACAGTGCACACATTATATTACTACTACTGTTTTAAAATTATAAAAAAAAACAGTCTCAGGAACATCTATCCATGTCTAAACTGTATTAAACAACATACACCCATATTTTTTGCTCTACCATTAATACATCCCTGAAATAACATTGCATCTCCTCCTCTCCATCATCTACTAGCTGAAACAGTCATTTAGTTGATCAATAGAAAATGTATTAAAAGTGTGTCTCCTGGGGGTAAGTCAGTATTGATTTTTATTTATCTGAACACGTTATGTATGTATGTATAGTCCTCACTGTACATCTGACTGTACCTGTGGCATTAAATGATCCATATACTGCTCACCCATCAGGCTATACACCAGGTGTGTTTAGTTAAATGTGTTGATACCTGTGATCAAGTGGGTGACACATTATATTACTACTACTGTTTTAAATGATAAAAAATCCGTCTCAGGAACATCCCTCCATGTCTAAACTGTATAAAACAACATATTTTTGCTATACCAGCATCCCATTAATACATCCCTGAAATAACATCACATCTCCTCCTCTCCATCATCTACTAGCTGAAACAGTCATTTAGTTGATCAATAGAAAATTAATCAGCAACCATATCGATTAATCTTATTGCCAAACATTTTCTGTTCCAGCTTGTCTAATGTGAGGACTTGCTGATTTATATAATTTGGGCTGTTTGTCAGACAGAACAAGGCATTTGAAGATGCCACCTTGGACAACTGGGTATTTTTCACTAGTATTGACATTTTAGAGACTAAATAATGAATCAGAAAATGACTGATAATGAAAATAACTAATCCTTACATAGCTTTCTTAAATAACATTTCTAGTCTTTGCTGCCCTCAGTATTTCAAAATAAGTCACAGGAACAACATTTATGGATACAGACAACAGCAGGCATCATTTTCTTTACCAGCGTCCCATTAATATATTCCTGAAGTAACCTCCTCCCATCTCTTCTTCTCCATCATCTGGTTATAAGATCTGAATAGAGCTGAAAGACCTGATTATTTAAAAAAAATGACAGATGAAAATAATCATGAGTTGCAACCCCTAATCCTTATATAACTTTCCTAAATAAAATTACTGTTTTTTGCTGCAGTCTCTATTTACAAATCAGTCACTAGAACAGCATCATCCATGTCTACTCCATATAACAACAGTATAAGATATAATTTTCTCTACCAATATCTTATTAATACATTCCTGAAGTAACATTATTACACATCCTCTTCTTCCTCAACTAATAACGTTTTAAAAAACAATGTAAGCTTAACTACGTCTGTCCTATTTAACTGTCACAAAGTTACCGGCCTATATGAGGGGAGCAGGAAGGAAGAAGATGCCATGAAAAAAAAAAGCAATAATGTTTGGGCATGTTGCCAGACAATGTGTTTTCTATAGTTGTGATTATACTTCTAGTAATTGTTTCTGACCATGTTTAGTAAGCATCTTCTTTATTTTGTCTCTTCAGGACACCGGCGTTGGAAAGTCGAGTATTGTTTGGAGATTTGTGGAGGACAGTTTTGACCCAAACATCAACCCAACAATCGGGTGAGTTCCTGCTGTCTCCCACGCCAGAAGTCATGTTTATTCTGCGTTTCATTGGTTTGTGTTTAGGGTTCATGGAGGACATCATTATATAACCAGTTCATTTCTGTCTATTTATGGATTAATTAATTCCAGTTAGAACATTATTCAGCGATCATTTTAATAATTGCAAAAATGCCAAAAGTTTTCACAAATGGGGAGTTTTGGGTTTTGGACTGTTAGTCCGACAAAACAAGAAATTTGAATACATCATGTTGGGTTTTGGATCCGTCAGAAACAATAACTGATAAAGAAGAGATTGCAGAAGAGTTTGCAAATTATTATGAATCTTTGTACAGAAATGAAGTGAAAGTGCATAGAAATCAAATCAAGACATACTTGAGTAACCTGAAACTACCAAGAATGCTGCAGGAAAAACATATTAAATTGACGAAAGCAAATACTGTAGAGGAAATCAAACAACAAATACATGGAGTGAAAGCAGGAAAATTTCCCGGAGATGACGGATTTACAAACAAATTTTAGAAAAAATCGAGAAGTGAAATAACTCCTTTACTATTAAAAGCATACCATTATGCATTAGATACAGGAAAATGGGCTCAGACAATCCTCTATAATAATTCTTATCTATAAAGAAGGGAAGGATGTCACAAAGTGTACCTTGTAAAGGCCCATATCGCTGCTTAACACAGACTATAAAATAATATCAGCAATATTAGCCAATAGATTAAAAGTCATAATTACAGATATAATCGACACAGATCCGTGTGGCTTTATTCCAGGAAGGCTTCTGGCAGATAATAATTTTAACTGATTATGCCCAAAAGCAAAATGAAGACCTTTTGTTAATACCATTAGATGCAGAGCAGGCCTTTGATTTAGTGAGATGGCCTTTTATGTTTGAGATCTTTAATAGTTTTGACTTAGACAAGAAATTTAGCTTATGCTTACAAGCTATTTACAGTAATCCAATGTCCAGCGTAAAAACAAACGGTACACTGTCAAGAAGATTTACAATACAAAGAGGAACCAGGCAGGGAGATCATCTCTCCCCATCTTATTTGCTATATGTATTGAAATGTTATTTAGACAAAATGAAGAAATAAAGGAATACAGTTAGGAAAATAAACGCATAAATTGGCACTTTACGTGGATGATATAATAATGTGTCTTACATCACCAGTGCCTAAATTAATGTTGGGATTTGGGAAACTGTGATGGGCATTTGTTTTATTTATTTATTTACTATTTTCTGACATTAAACCAAACAATGAATTGATTAATTAAAAGAATAATCGGCAGATTATTCAGAATGAAAACAATTGTTAGTTGTAGCCCTAATTCCAATTCAATTAAAAGTCATTTTATTTATTTAGCAATTAAAACACAATATTTAATGGTTTCATCTTCAAAATGTTTCATGACATCATGAATAAAATACTTTGTGTTTTTGTGGCTGTGGGTCAACTCACGTAAGCAATTTTAAGACGTTGCTTTGTCAACTTATGACATTTGTCATCATTTTTGACACTTTTCAGACAATATGATCAGTCAGTACAAGAGACTGACCAATCTATATCGTCATTGCCAATATTACTGACCAATTTTAGCTTATCCCAGATATACCTGTGTCAGCATATGTTGGCCGATAATTAACAAGAAATTGCAGTAAAGAAATGCCACATATGTGTGAGGTACAAACACTCGATACTAGATGGGGATATTGTTTTCAGCCTCAATAGGACAGTATCGGTCAGACTCTAATTGATACAAACTGTAAAGTAAGTCCTATTGAATGATTTACATTTGGGACGTTATTGTTTACTGAAGTGTTTTTCATGTTGTCTCAGACTGTTGAAAATGAGTTGGGATGAAACCGGTCAGCTTCATTTGCAGTTCTATTATTTGTCTATAATTTGTAAAACAGCTAAATCAAATTAATGTTTTTGTAATGTGACATATAGCATCAATCATGAAGCCATTTCTCTTCACCAGGGCATCCTTCATGACCAAGACCGTGCAATACCAAAACGAGCTGCACAAGTTTCTGATCTGGGACACGGCAGGACAGGAGCGGGTCAGTAATATCCACTGAGGTTTTGGCCTCAGCTTTCTTTTTAAAAATGGACTGGCGGATATAGTAAACCTGAGCAAGATTCCCAGGATGTGTTTTGGATTTGCACAGCCAAACCACAGCAGCACACAGTTTTGCTATTGTAATCGATCAGTTTGACTTGGCTTATTCAAAAATCTACTCATTCCTCCCGTGTGGGTTTTAAAGGAAATGAGAAAGCGACCTACGTACATGTGTGCAATGTACCACTCCCTGTGACTAGTGAATAGTGCAGTTATTCATTTCTTCTGATAGGGGGCAACATTTACCTTCCTATAGGTAGAGTTCTGCCTGCTAACCAATAACCTACTTCTTCCTTTAGGAGCCCCCTTTTAAATGACACGTGTGGTGTTATGAATTTGTATTCTTTAGATCAGTGAGTGGCGTCTGTTTGGTTTATTAGAAACATCAGCACATGTGTCATGATTTGTCCCTGCTGTCACCTTTAATCGTTGTCCTGCCTCTCCCTTCCCTCTCACTCCTTCTTCCTCATTGTATTCGTACATTTAGAGACACAAAGAAAGGAGTGCCATTGCTCTTCTATTGTGTTTTTTTATTATCTTGCATACATGTCTGAAACTTGTTTGTCAGCAACTATCATGTCCAGGTGCCACTACACTTTTAAATCTACACGCCTGTGTGTGTCTACAGCAGCAATATTTGAAATGCCTCATCACACACACAAAGTTTAAGACTGAAACTAAATATTGATGATATGTGATATAAGGAACAGGGTTCTTGAGTACAATTTCAGCATTTAAGCCTGTCCAAACGTCACCAAGACCCAGACAGTTATAGCGTAAGGAACTACTTTCTCTTCTGACTCACACGCTGCATCCCTCAATTCTCTGCATTAACTCTCCACATCACTTCCCCCTTTTTCTGTGCATGCCCTTCTCTTTTTCTCATGCACAATGAGATCCCCGCTGCTGCCCTCTCCAGAGAGGTGAGATAAGATGCTGTTTGGCTTTTATCCTCCTTTTTCCCCCTGGGGCCTCGGCTTCTTCACGGCCCTGAGGGGACATCAATGCAGCCTTGTTTAAGATAAGACAAGTGAATGAAACCCAAAGCGCTTTCAGCCCACTGGCGTGTGCTGCCACTGTGTCTTATCTGAGAGTCGCTCCAACTCCACATCCGAGCGTCCTCCTTTTTTCCCCCCTTTTTGTTTTCTCCTGTGGAATCTTTCTTTTTCATTTCTTTCCTTGGCAACAATCTATTTTTCTGTGATTCTTTTGTGTTCTTTTCCATTTTATCCACCTTTTTTCATCCCCACAAATTCCACTTTCTCACTCCCATGTGGCCTCTAGGCTTCCCAAGGGGTTCACATCTGTGTGTGAAAAAGTAGCAGCATTCCTTTGGTAGGTTTTGAATGTGTGTGTGTGTGTGTGTGTGTTTTTCATACAAAGCTGCTGTGGTATTTTGAAGCCTTTCGTGGCTTGTTTTGTAACTTCTGTGGAGCTTTGGCCTATCAAAGTCTGTTGAGTTGAGAACACAAAGCCAGCCAATGCACATGGAAGGAAAGACCGAGGCAAAGCTATGTGATTTCCACAATCCATATCTCGAGACCAGATGAGGCCTCACGTGTACATCTGAGCCCAGCTGTCAGCGGCCTGTCGAGTCCCCCCCCCCCCCTGACTGCTCCCTCTAACAGAAAACAAGCGAAGGGAACCTAGCATTCAACAGGAATAAGACGGTTTATTTCATTATGCACCCAGCTCGTGGTTTCAGCAATTAATCAGCACTCGCCAGGCATCACTGGGGCTGTTTACTGGGCTGCTGTGTGGCCAGACGTCTGGCCTCGCTGTGATTGCTCTTTGGGTTAAGGCAGAGATAGACCACACAGGACTGGTGGTGGTGCAGCCCGAAACTAGCCAATGAAACAGACAGCACTCTCCTCAGTGCCTCTGCCAAATATCCCAAGTTGGATTCCCGTTGGTGGACTTGGGGCCAGTAACAACTATAATTATGTGGAATGTGTGCTTTCCTGAGGTAACAGTGTCACTCCAAGATGGATAGTTTATTCCATCGCATTGTAAAGGAAAATGAAATTGGCGGGAAGGCAGGGTCATTCCAAGTGAAGGTCTTTTTCAGACACGGGTTGTTTCTTTTAAAATAAATATCATTAGCTAATACATGA
Source organism: Adelosebastes latens (assembly GCA_916700685.1). Classification (NCBI taxonomy): domain Eukaryota; kingdom Metazoa; phylum Chordata; class Actinopteri; order Perciformes; family Sebastidae; genus Adelosebastes; species Adelosebastes latens. The sequence continues at coordinate 13,921 of CAKAKR010039150.1, read as the reverse complement.
CACATGGTTTTATTAGTGTGTTAAAAGCCCCAGTCCAACACAGTATATTGCAAGAAGGCATAAAATGAGGTTAGGAGTTGGAGGGGAAAATAATCCTTTTTAAACGTATACTGCAGGTTTGTTTTGCTAACAAATATTTTGATACAGTTCCACGTTCAAAATCCTGTAGAGGCCATGGCTAGCATTGCATATTTGAACAGAATTGAGATCAAGAGCTAATAGTCCATATTTCTTACCTCATTAAAACAGTAAGTGAATGGATTCATACCCCACTTTTGTGATATGGTGCCCTCGGACAAGAGCTTCTATTTTCTTTATAAATTCAACAGTTATCTGATTATCACAGTGTTTTGTAAGGAGGTAGATAAGACCCAAAAGTGATTGGGGTCGGAGCTGCACTGACCTTTGTGGGCGTAGTCGATTGCTGTTGCCCACTGCTTGAACTGAAAGATGGACGAAAAAACAGACAAAAATGATTGCCATGCCAGTGGCTCTGTGAGGCTGTACGTTAGTGTTGACATTTGCTAATTAGCACTAAACAGAAAGTACAGGGGAGACTGATGGGAATGCTTTGCAGGTATTTGGTCATAAGTCAAAGTATTGGAGAAACTTAAAAAAAACAATGGCGCTAGATGAAAAGTCAGGGGATCACCAAAGTTGTTATAATTCATCCTGAAGGGGACATGAATGTCTGTACCACATTTCATGACAATCCATCCAATGGTTATTGAGATATTTCACTCAAAAGCATAAATGTGGAACTCATGGTGGATCATCCTCTGGGCACAGTGAATTTACCACATTTCTTGGCAATCTATCCAATAGTTGTTGAGATATTTCAGTCTGGACCAAAGTGGTGGACCAACGGACAGACATGCTCCTAGCATGGGTAAATACAAAAGGTTTTATGACAGATATTATGACAGCAGGCTAATTGTTGAAGCCAGGTTTTGATAAGCATTGGAAAGTATTTTACCAGAATAATACCAAAACTTGGCAAAAAAGAAGAACCCCCAGCCTCTCAGGCAGTTATGGATTCAGAAATGCACATGTTGTTTTGGTTATGCTTGGCTTTGTGATGTATTAAGATCAAATGTATAGTTTTCCATAAATATCAAAACGCTAACGGCGTTTGACACATTCTGCCCATCTCTCTGTTGATGGCTCCCACATGTGTGAGGTCTTGGTGGAAAGACTTGCCATACTTCCATTTTAAGTAAAGCCACTTGGCTTAGAGAACACTTGGCCTCTGGTTTAGTAAAATGGTACTGGTGTCTTTTTTGCTCATTTGTATACTCTGTTTTGAGTTTGTCACAGTCAGTGTTATTGAGTCTAATGAAACTCACAGTGATGTAATCACCAGTGCCTATGTAATGGATTAGCCATAGTCTATGAAAAGCCAAGACACTGTTTCTTGATCTACGTGGTGTGGAAATTGTACAATTATACTGCAGTGATATTTTAAGTGCCCTTTTCATATCCATAAATGAAAAGTTAGAAGGAAATCAAGTTTAACAGTCTTCAAATATGAGTCTTGTCTCTGAATGAGATTTAAAGAATTTGAATTCTTCGTCTTTACCGATCATCATGTTCAGTCTCACATGGTTTCAATATGCAGATTACACATTCTAGTTCAGGCAGAGACGGAGGTCGTTCAGAGGCTTCAGACATGCCAGCCTCCTCCCTCTGCATCATTACTCATCGTTGCTTACTTTTTCTGTCTTCTCATAGTTTCGTGCTCTGGCACCAATGTACTACAGAGGGTCAGCGGCGGCCATCATTGTTTATGACATCACGAAAGAGGTATCATTTATGTTTTTTCTCCTCAACCACTAAGTACTTGCTGTGTAGTTTCATTGTTTTGTTCCATGTCTTTCCTTAATTTTGTAATTAAATATGTGTATTAAAGGAATAGCTTGACATTTTGGGAAATGTGTTTGTGTTCTTACTGAGAGTTAGATGAGAAGATCGATACCACTCTCATGTCTGCACAGTGAATATGAGGCTCCAGCCATCAGCTGTTATAGCTTAGCTTAGCATAAAGACTGGAAACAGGGGGAAACGGCTAGCCTGGCTCTGTCTTAAGCTAATAAAATCTGCATTCCTGTACCTCTAAAGCTTACTAATTCACAACTTATATCTTGTTTGTTTAATCCGTATAAAAGACGAAGTGTAAAAACAATAGTTCACCCTTTTAAGGAGGTTACACACCGGACTATTTCTTGGCTGGGAGCTACTGGCATGCAACCAGCGGAGACTCCAGGAAGTTACTGACCCCCTGTAAAACTGAAAATGTACGTTTTTAAACATAAAAGATATAATGTATTCATTTAAGATCTTTAGAGGTGTAGAGGATTTTGTTACCTTTGGTCAGAGCTAGGCTAGCTTTTTCCTCCTGTTTCCAGTCTTTATGCTAAGCTAAGCTAACAACTGCTGGCTCCAGCTTACCATGAAGACATGAAAGGGTGGTATCTATCTTCTGATCTAACTCTCTGCAAGAAACCAAATAATTACATTTCCCAAAATGTCGTACTAATCCTTTAAACCTTCCTGGGAGATACTATGTGCTCGTCTTGGTTCATTCAGTTTAACATGTTGTTTATCATCAGGAATCCTTCCAAACACTGAAGAACTGGGTGAAGGAGCTGCGCCAGCATGGTCCTCCTAATATAGTGGTCGCCATCGCTGGCAACAAATGTGACCTGTCAGATGCCAGGTGAGCAGTATGAGGATTCCTTCTCATTTACAGCTTGAGAGTGATGATGGGATTTCTGATGGAAACAATCTTGTAAGAATAACATCTGATGTTGGCTTAGAACAATCATTGGAATTTACTGTGTGTGGAGTTGAAGTGGATTCTGCTACTGATTGGTAATCTTTGTTAATCTGTGTAAGTGGTCGGTGATCAGACTCTAGTTGGAAAATTGTGGTTATGTATTGTGGACTAAATAATCTTTCATATTTACATTTTTGAGGAGTATTTGAAGATATTATTTAAAATTGAAAAATCTTCCAGACTCATATACACATATGCTTTTGGAAATATCATCCATGAAATTAGGAAATCTTCCACATAATAGCTGAGGAAGTACATCTTGATGGTTATCCGGTAATGCATGAAATTGGAGAATCTGTTTGCATATTGCAACATAATAATTTTGAAATACTTCTTGTATATACAGGGAGGTGCCAGAGAAGGATGCCAAGGACTACGCGGACTCCATCCATGCCATCTTTGTAGAAACCAGTGCCAAGAATGCCATTAACATCAACGAGGTGTTTATAGAGATAAGTGAGTATAAGTTTCCTGAGCGCTTGGTGCCGTTGTACATCCCCAGGTTCTCGTTGAGCTGTGACAAATGAAGCATTGTACAACATTAAGATAATTATCTTGTCGCCCTTTGGCTTCCAAAGCAGGTGCACTGTGTTTTGAACAGTATTGCCTATTAGAGGTTTAGTTTCTAAATAGTTCAAGAGTGTAATCATTCTTTTCTGTGTTTGTATCAGACTTCTGACAGCGATGAGCTAGTTTGGAAAAAGCTAGAGATAATGCCAAAGCAGAATCCATTTAATCATGTCGAGATCTTGATCTTTGAAACACACATTTGCAGAGACGAAGGGTTGTGGGAGCGGTTGATTCAGTTCTGAGAGGCAGCTGATAAGCATAAAAGAGACTTACTCACTAGCTATGGCCCAATTCCATACTACATATTAATTCTAAGCAGGTTTTGAGTATGTGGTGTGCTCATACGGGAAAAGTAGAGAAATTAAGCATGCATAAGTCTTTTTGCATACTAAAAACTTGATTGACCAATGCTGCATGTATAGTATAATTCCCAGCTGCGACAGTGACGCTGGTATTGTTTTCACCTTGTGAGTCTGTGTGTGAGTTATCATGGCAAAATGTGGTCCTGGAGAGGCCTACGCTAGCGAGAACTACCACAGAAGGCGTTTGTGGACAGATTTTGTCACTGCGATAGCGTCACAACCATGCAAGATGCGATCACGCAACTTTACGTGTAGTTGAGATCAAAATGAAGGCAGAGTTTGAAGACGGGTGTGGTCCGAGCAAGGTCGCCGGAAGTAGGGGGGTAGGAAGTGGGGAAGGGGCCATTACCCCCCCACACACACACTTTACGCCTCTGGCCCAATTTGGCATTGCGGCTGGTGTGTTCCCATCGCAAGATGGTCTCTAGTTTCATTATGTCATTGGGACACAGCTTGTTTCCTCATTTCATACTAATTGTATAGAGTTTGTACTGTATTGTGCTATATATTCTAATCTTTATAGTACACTGGTTTTGCACGTTGTATACAAAACTTACTTTACAGTGATAAAACTGTGACTTTGGAATGCCGCTGTAAATTCAAGTTCACAAAGAGAAAGCAAAATGTTTTTCAAATGTTTATATCTTTTATCTTTCTGTAGCTTTTTCACCACCATTTACAATTATTTCAAGTTTCTTTCATTTGTGAGTAGTGCCTCCATTATATTCATTTATAAACAACACACACAAAAAAAGTGTTTTTGTATGCATACTGACTTTTTTGAGCCCACTTACTCTAAAATTTCCAGTGTGACCACATTAAATACTCAGAACTTAGAATCAGTGAGCTGGAGGAAACTGGGCCACAGCTACAGTATTGTTGTCAGTTAATTAGCATGTAGTACGACCATGAAAAATGGTATACACTGTATTTGAAATAGATATGTTTTACACAAACGTGTGTTTGTCTCCTCACAGGTAAGCGCATCCCTGTCGCCGACGCAGCAGGAGGAACTTCAGGAAAAGCTTTCAAACTGGGACGCCAGGCCACAGAGTCTCGCAGAATGTGCTGCTGATGATGCCGGTGATTCCCACATGACCGGTGACCTGACCTTTGCTTACCCTCTGTGTCCCCGGCCTGCTTCAGCTTATAGCCACCACACGCCATCAACCACCCAGCCGTCACTGATACCGGGGTGCAGCAATGCCACGCGGATGACAATAGCAAATGCCATTTTGCGGCACTGAACAACAAAAAAATCATCATATATCGTCTGAAAATTGCTGGCAGGAGAAATACTTCAAGTTTACTGAGCATTGATAAAAATGCCTGCATTAAAACATTGATGTGTAAGTGAAAGACCCCCATACATATAAGTCTACTGGTTTCTATCATGGACATCAACCTCTGTTTGGTGTATTTTAGCCCCATGTGGCTTAGAGGAACTTTACAGCTACAAATTCATGAATTCAGAAATCATTTGTACTTGTAAATTTGTAAAAATCTACTATCTTTCAACTAAAACATGGACTGAAAAGGGTTAAATTTCACCAAATTATTTTAATAGCACTGAAGTTATTGCCTTTTGTTTTTGGTAGATCTCTGACCCAAACATTCTCAACTTTGTGAAGGATCCATCTATACAGTTAACATGCGTAATCTTTAATTTATCTTAAGAGTTTGATGAAAGAGGTTATGGTAGTCATCGGGGTTTGTACCAATCTTTAATCTCAATTTTGGCTTTTTCGTGGGATATTTAGAGGAATGTTGGTGATTCATAGTCAAGCAAGATGGATTGTGCACGCTAAATATCATATATATTTAGCATAATATATAATATTATATATATAATTTTTTATTGTGTGATTGATGCTTTCATCAAAATGTTTTCAAGGCAAAATGCCAAGTGGGTGTTTTGATGTAAATTGCGATCACACGGTAAAAAATGCAGAAATGAAAGGTGTAGGAGTCTACTTCCTTTACATTAAAGGAATAGTTTGAATAGTTTTTTGTGTTCTTACATGGGGTAAGATGATAATATCGATCGGTAAATCGATATTGAATATCTGTATGGTGAATACGAAGCTAATGCAGGCAAAGGTAAATCTGCCTCAAGCTCACTAATTAACATATTATATCTGACAGAGGCAGGTATTTACCTTTTTCCAGGTTTTATGCTAAGCTAAGCTAATGAGCTGCTGGCTGTTTCCATTTAATAGAAAGATATGAGAATGGTATCGGTATTCTCATCTAACTCTCTGCCAGAAAGCTAATAGGCGTATTCCCCAAAAACTATTCCTTTAATTGTGAACTTTGTTGTTCTTCTCTCTTGGTTTGTACGTATATTTTGATTGTCACTTGCGCCCCTGAAAATGATTGTAATTGTAAAAACGTTGTAAAATCTCATCTACGTGATGAGCACAACTGCGCAGTCCACATATGAAAATGATGCTTTAACCAGGGCTGAATATGCTGACTCTCTTCAAGTTTATTATTATATGTTATTACACGGCTTTGTTGAATACTCTATTCTGATTGGTCAATCATGGCGTTCTACGATCTGTTATTTCTTTATAACAGACCGTTGCTATGGACGCAGGTCTGAACTGGGACTCTGGCGGACCGTTTTTGTGTCAAATTATTGATTTCTTAAGTAAGTAGCCCTGTAATAAGCGGGATAATGTACAGCAAGCGGGTCATTGTTGTGAAATAAACCCCTTCAGGGTCGGGGTTTATTTCACAACAATGACTGGCTCGCTGTACATTATCCCTTACGTAACAGTTCCAGCTGCTCACCTGTGCTACACACTTCCACTTGTAATTACTGAAAAGGTATTAACTGAATCCTGCGTATGACGTTTTCTGTAGTGCACACAGTATAGTTCTTTCACACTACTCCTTTAGCTCTATTTTTCTCTAATCTTATTTTCACTGGCGAGCCTGCTTGTTCTCAATCCTTTGCTGCTACTTCACAACAGTTGTACAGATTTTTGTGAGGTCTTGCCAAATCTGTGATTGTCCCATAAACATTTTTCATCTTTCCTTTTTTTTGCACATAATCAGCGGTGGCTCGCACATGCGATGTTGTTTTACTACCTGGCCTGCGATGAAAACAGGGAGATCTGGAAACTAAGACCTCGTTCAGAGGAAACTTGGAGGTTATAGGTGCAGAATCAGACGTGGCGCTGTGCCGACATGCTGACCCCTTAATGAACCTTAGTCTACATTCTGCTCTGAATTACTGTATGCGCTTTGTTCCAAGGTCTGCCTTCTGATTTTCCTTTCTCCCAACTTCTTTTGCCTGATTCCTCTAAATTCCAAGCACTTATTGGAGGTCCGGCTTTTATTTTGTTTCAAACAAATGTGGTACACTATACAACAGCTTTCACAGAACTTTATCATCCCCTCTTACATTCATTACTACTCTGTCATCCTTAATGCTGTGTTGCAGTAGTTTAATTTTCCTCTTATTGGGCTAATTGAGCTTCAGTTGAGTCCTTCAGACTTATTAATTCTGTGTAATTCCATGCTTGTCTGTATCTCTTGAGCCCTTTTAGCCCCAAAACCTCTTTTCAGTTGCCAAGAAATACAGATGTGGGCTTAATTAGACTGCATTTCCACATTTATAAATTGGGATTTTGTGCTCTTCTGTCAGCGCAAGACACGTTATTTGCCTTTAGGCATCTTAAATGGAGCTGTTATTGATGAGTTGTGTGTGACGCAGTGCTGCGTATTTCTTCAGGATTTTTATGGAGTGCAATAGTTGTTATTATGACAAAGGTAAAAATGTGACCTTATCCAAGACAACAGTTACAGGGTGATGATGTTCACACAGCAGAGCACACACTCGTGCAAAAATGTGATCTCATTCCAGTCTCAAACAGATGATAATTGACCTCATTCTATGCTGATTTGATGACAGTTTTTCAAATGAGCAGTGTAATGGGGGCCGACCAAATCCCTTGAAAACCCAGAGTGGCATTCAAGGTCAAAACTTAAACTTAAAGGGAATAACTCTGGTACTTAGAAAGCTGCTCTTTGACTAACTGTTTGTATTAATTGGCCATTTTTACTATCACTCACTTGATGAAACCTTGTAACATTGAGGGACTCCTTGTAACATTGAGGGACTTCTTAAGGTCCCTCAATGTTATTTTGAGTTTTGACTGTTGGCTCAGTTCTTACTGCTATGAAGAACATGGTGCCAAATGTCAATGCCATTTTACTACACCATGCATTAATTAACCTTTTTTTTATTGTCAGTGTAATATAATGATTTAAATTGCTAATCACATAAACGCTTAAAATATTTGATGTTTGATCATGACATGTTTTCCCCTTATTTGGAAACAGGAGGCATGGATAAAAAGTGTGTGCTGTTTTGCATTGAAAAATACGAATAGTCTTGGGCTGGCCCTGGGAATGTGATTAATCTATATTATGTATATTTTTCAGTGTAAATATATACCATCAAATTGCACATAAATCAATATTCTATTTTAAGCCAGTTGTGACCACAGTAGACTTGTACACGGTTTGCAGTAATTCCATCAGCATTGTAGTTACCATATTTAGCTTTTTACTATGTTTCATATCGATTGTAACAAAATGCCTGAAAACACTTGTTTGCAGTGTATTTACAAATGTGTAAAAAGGGAATTGTCAATTTGTTTACTAATAAAAGATTGACAAAAATATCTTGAGTGAGTGTGTATGTCCTATAAGTGTCTCACTTCCTTCTGTTCAGCCCAAGAGAGATGTCAGCATTAAGTTGCTCCTTGGGGATACAGTGACAATGTTGTTAGTGATTGGTTGTGTTGTTCAGTTGGCAGACAGCCGCCTGGCTATATATATAAAAATGACACTTGAGATGCGTGTTGGACTGGCAAAGGGCTTTTCACTGCACTTTGAATAGTGCTGAGAGGGCAGAACTCTTAATTTGACAACCTCCCAATCCCCCACTAAGCCCCACTTTCTTTATAAAGCATGTTTGCTTGAAGCATGACAAATATGACTGTAAACTATTACACTTGTAACAATTAAGGGCTCATCAGGTGTAAATATTATAATCAATCATTACATGGCAGTGTGAGAATGACATAGGAGCTTGTTTAAACGAAGAGAAAAGAATGAAAGTTAGCTTGACAGGTGAAAAATAAATTGATTTATGAAATTAATTAAAGGTACACCAGCACACTGGTGTAGTTCCAATTACATGATTTTGCCAATGAGCTGCTTTCTATCCAGGAAAACATGGGAGTATTTCACAATGTCTTACTTTATGCTGCTGTCAAACACAGGTGTAACTATAATAACATTAATAATGGCTGCATATGCAGTCAGATGCTCAGGTGTGCCAGGGCCTCGCATACTGGTTCATTGAACCACTTCATTGGACTGGAGCCATTATTAATGTTATAACTTACACCTGTGTTTGTTGTGCTATAATAATTCAAAATGTTCATGGTAAGAGGATTTATAATGCACCTTTATGACCCATATCCATGTCATAAAGTCTCCCCCCCCCCCTTTATTGACATACACAAACAAATCCAATATCTTTGTACCATACAATAAACATAAATAAATACAGTACATATGGCGGCCTTTAGATTAATAGAAAAACAAACTAAGTGAATGTATTTTTTAACTCCATTGTGAAAACTAGGATGAAGCTAGGATTTTTAATTTAATTTAATATAATTAAAGGATTTAGAATATGTTTAGCATTTAAATTTATGTTATCCTCCAGGCTGCCAAAATGTTTTATTATTATTACTATTATTTTTTTTTCAAAAATAATATAAAATGTTAATAGAGATGGTATCTACTTTTTTAATATTTCAAAATGAAACATGAAACATAATTTTGTTAGTCATCAGATAAAAATTAGCTAAGAGCCAAGTCTTTCTCCATGCCAAGTTATCCCCAAAGCCATTCCATGATGAGATTACATGCGATATTGTCATATCATCTTTTTAAAGAGTTCTTATGGGGATGTGAAGAAAAACTAAACTGTGCACTGGAGTAAGAGAGCGTGACAACTGATAAATAAGCTTTAGATGTTTTGCCTAAATAGCCTACATATGCCAGAAGGGATTGCACCAAAAACCTTTATGTAATCCCCAGGTGTTACGGGGTATTGTACTGTAATAAAAACTCCTCATAACTACAGAAAGTGCCAGTGATGGAATGTAACTAAGTACATTTACTCAAGTACTGTACTTAAGTACAATTTTGAGGTACTTGCACTTTACTTGAGTATCTCCATTTCATGGTACTTTATACTTCTACTACATTTTAGAAGCCAAAAAGTACTTTTTACTCTACTACATTTATTTTAAAGCTTTAGTTACTGGTTACTTTGCAGATTCAGATTATTAATTCAAAATATAAATCAACTAATAAATTATTAAAGTAAAGTGGGGCCACCACTTCAACCAGTGTGAAAGGACGTGGTTATTTCAGCCCACAAAGTCCAGCCATGTAAAGTTTAGGCAAGGCAAGGCAAGGCAGCTTTATTTGTATAGCACATTTCAGCAACAGGGCAATTCAAAGTGCTTTACATAAACATTCAAGAACATTGCGACAAAGTGCAAAAGAACATTAAGACATAATTAAAACAGTTATAAAAACATAAAAACATTAAAGATTAGAAAATAAAAACAAGCTAAAAATAAAAGCTAGGATAGAAGCTAAAATAGAATATAACACACAAGAGTAAAAGCTGTAGTGCAGTATAAGATCATTATCTGGTTTAATAAAATGCTGGACTTTGTGGGCTGAAATAAAAACCTTTAACCACGTCCTTTCACACTTGGTTGAAGTAGTGGTGGCCCCACCATCCCTGGGAATCGCTTGGGGGATAACTTGGCATGGAGAAAGACTTGGCTCTTAGCTAATTTTTATCTGATGACTAACAAAATTATGTTTCTTTCAACTTTAATCCTACATTTACCGATTTTGAAATATTAAAGAAATAGATGCCATATCTATTAACATTTTATATTAATTTGGAAAAAAATGTTGTTACCCTCTCTTACTCCAGTCCCTGGGTGCACACCCTGGCATCACCCATCATCACCCCTCCTGTGTCACCCTCCCCTCCTCTGGGTGGCTGTTATGCAGAGGCAGTGACTAACATGTGATGCTGGAAACTTGAATTTCCCTCGGGATCAATAAAGTTACTATCTATCTATCTATCTATCTATCTATTAATCATCCACTGTTTTAAATGGTTACTGAAATATCTATACAGTTGTCTGATGTGATTTCACCAGCAGACTGAGGAACAGTTTTTTCCCCCAGGCCATCAGACTTTTAAATAGATAATTCATACGACACACTTCTCACACAAAAATATATCTTATACTGTATATACTGTATATGCTCTTAATGTATATGTTCTTAATATGCCTGTATATGTTCTTAATATGCCTTGTACAAAGTATTTCTTATATATGTACATTCATACTTCCTGATATGTATATGTTCTTAATATGCCCTTGTACAAAATATTTCCTTTTATAATTGTAATATAATATTATTTTAATGGAGCTTCCCAGCAAAAAGCATTTCACACGATTGTACCTGTATAACCGGCGTGACAATAAACATCTTGAATCTTGAATCTTGAATCTTGAATGTGTATTTACAGTCCACTCTCTTGAACCTTATCTTTACATGCTGGACTTTGTGTGCTGAAATAAAAAACCTTTAACCACGTCCTTTCACACTTGGTTGAAGTAGTGGTGGCTCCACAATCCATCCCTGGGTGCACACCCTGGCATCACCCATCATCACCCTCCTGTCACCCTCCCCTCCTCTGGGTGGCTGCTATGCAGAGGCAGTGACGTCACCGGGCTGTCTCTCGCTGCCTTCCTGCTGCATCACAACAGCCGTCAGTAGCTCGAGTATACTAGCACACTAGTAGTGACCGGGGGGGCAGGATATATATCTATCTATTCATTGATAAAACAACAACTCGTTTATTGACGCGTTGCAGCACACTCAACAACCAGCCTGTACCACGGTGGGTTAACCAACAGGACAGGAGAGGAACTGGTGTCAGCAGCAGAGCGATCATTAGTCCAGCTGCAGCTGTTGGGACATGGCCAGGCCGGAACAGGTCCTGCTCTTGGAGCCGCAACACGAACTCAAATTCAGAGGTAAGAGAGGAGGAGGAGGAGAGGAGGAGCTGCTGCCTCTCTACCAGCGGGGGTAGGAGAGGAGAGGAGGGGGTAAACAACCCGTGGAGACAATATGTCCCTCATATGAAGAGAATAAGAGTGAAAGGACGGCAGGTCAACTGACAGCTAGCTGTGTTAGCTTAGCTGTGTTAGCTTCTGAAGGCTAACAAGGCTAGCCAGGCCCCTGTCACTGTCACACATTACTGCTGCAGAAACCTGCATTTAAAGCGGGTTTACAAGTGCAACACATGTCCACTGGGATATAGCAATCATTATAAATATGCGACAGTATAAACATGCCTCTTAAATTCATTACATTTCATTGCACATAAGCTACAACATCCTTAGCTTAGGTCTAGCTAGCTGACACCTCGCTCTCTGATTGGCTGTCTGTCTCTGCTCTGTTGGCACAGCCAGCTGTCATTTAATAACTTGACAGCTCACACAGGATGAAGTAACAGGGCTACCTTTGCTGCTTAATATGTTAGCTACGGGGCATCAGCATGCCCACCATCCTTTTACAATCGCTAATAGACATTTCAGTGAAGCTTTTGGCTGCTTTTCGTTGCTTTAGGCCCAGATAATGTTAATAAACACTCATGGTATACTGTATTTGTTTAGTAAAAGATACAAAGATCCTGCCATAGTTTGAAATATTGAAATATTACACCAGCACACTGGTGTGCCTTTAATTAATTTCATAAATCAATTTATTTTTCACCTGTCAAGCTAACTTTCATTCTTTTCTCTTCGTTTACACAAGCTCCCATGTTATTCTCACACTGCCATGTAATGATTAATTATAATATTTACACCTGATGAGCCCTTAATTGTGACAAGTGTAATAGTTTACAGTCATATTTTTCATGCTTCAAGCAAACATGCTTTATAAAGAAAGTGGGGCTTAATTAAAATATTGCACATTGTACTCTGGAGTAAGAAGTTAGATAGTTTCATACATTTTTTAAATTGTTGAAAGGACCGCTATAGCTTCAAAACACGGTCAAACTTTATCAGTAGTCTTGTCTTAATCAAAACATCACACCAGTTTTAGCCTCTTGACATTGGCTCCCTGTTTGTTTAATGTGTTTAATGTGGCCAGTGGTGTTTGGTTCAAGCACCCAAAAAATACATTTAAAAGAACCAGCAGTACCAAAACATATACTACTTTTTGCCCCAAAAGCTACGAGTTTCATTTTAATTTTACGTCTAATATAATATAATAAAATATCTAATTGCGATTATTTTTGACTGATATTGCTATTGCGATATTAGAGGGAATCATCATTTTTACACAATTATTCTCATTTTCATTGAAAAACATCTTAAATGATGATGGTGGGGATCTGTACCAAACAAAGATGTTTTCTTAGGTCTGTAGAATACGATGTGTAGGCCAGGAATTTCTGCAGCATGACAATATTTAAACTAAAATGGCATTTTTACACACATTTTGCCTTTAATAAATATTGCGTCTCCTGCGATTTAAAAAATTGCTGTAGGCCCTATTGCGATTTTAATAAAAGTCTGATTAATTGTGCAGCCCTAGATCACATATGGATACGATACTGTGTTTTGTGTCAGTTTAAAGTAGCATAATGATAATGTTCAAATGTGCGAGTGTTATTTACTATGATTACAGTGTAACACCACATTATACATATATTCAACTCGTTATACCACAGTAATGAAGTGTCTGACTTTGAATTGCAGGCTCACAGTGAGCCTGTAAATTGCATTAGCAATACTATACAGTGAGGTGCCCTGATATATGGAAATACTGAACAAAACAGAGGTAAAATAATGCTACAATACTATTTCCTCCACCATGTCTGTAATTAAGACACCTCGAAGTGTATTATAGACTAATGTACCACAAGCAAAAAGAGAAGCTGTTTGTTTGTAGTCAGTGTAACCTGTGGGCAGGTTTGTTTCACCAGGGAGAGTGTAGGAATAAAACTGGT
>CAKAKR010039148.1:0-17016 GCA_916700685.1 Adelosebastes latens | reverse complement strand
TCTGCACAAACGTCCACTGTACATTCACTAGATATTCTCAGAGCTAAACTAACTCTTCTGCAGTGTGGAGTGTGCGGGCATGCACGTGAGAGTGGAGCGAAAGAGCGAGAGCGAGAACGAGCGCGGTGAGTGAGTGAAGGTAGGCAGAGGAGCAGAGGAGCAGAGTACAGCAGAGACTCCGGTCCTGGAGACCAAAGCTACGGTCTCCCCCGCGTCCTCCGACCGCGGTCAACACTGTTTAACAGACGGGCTTCACTAGATACAACCAAGAGGTTTTGGTGCTTCACTGTAGTTTGTGTTGGAGTCTGAGTCTGAACAGCGTAGCCACACGCGAGCGCGCATGGGACACCGACCCGGATTGATTTATACGTGTAAGAAGTTACAAACAGTCCCTTTAACATGCTAACGTGCTAACGGGCTAACTAAGGTATTAAGGGGACTCACTGGAAAGCAACAGAAACATTAGATTTGTATGCATTAGGGTGGACAGGGTTGTGGTTTAGTTTACTGGCGACAGCTGAGCAGCAACTCTGTGACGGCGACATCCAAAAACACGCCCCCCCCCCCACCCCAGTAGCCTCCGATGGCGCCTTTTCATGTGAGAGCCGGTTCATTTTTCAAGCTGATAAATCCCTGAGCACAGACTGACAGGCTCTCGGGGAAGACGGATGGGCCTGCGGAGTCTTGTTAAAAGGGGGGGGACCTCACCGCGCTCCTTTGGCCAGGGGCAGGCGGGGGAGTTGCTCTGGGGAGGTCATCGTCCCACACATTAGCGGCCTTTAAATCTTAGCACCAGTCACCGAGCGCAACACGCATCCACATCAGCCGGAGGGGGAACCTGAACTCATATTAATGTAGAACTGAGGGGGGTTCCCTGTACGGCATGTCAGCACTTCATTATGTTTTCCATTGAGGGTTTTGCTGTTTGGGAGACGTGTATTTCAGTGTATACATTACATGGTGCAGATGGTGCCAATGACAGAGACCCAAGAGGATGATTAAGAGGTGGCGAGACAGGAACACGAAGATCTGCATCCGCGGAGCAGGAAGCTCATTCATCGGGGCTCGTTTTGTGTCCTTGAACGCAACCTATTCCAGTGTGGTCCAGGAAGAAGAATAAAATTTGTTTTTCTTGAGTTATTTTCAAAAATAAACTGGCAGCAGGGTTGACCAGCATGACCATGTAACTCCTGTGGTGAAGTATAGACTAGTGTCGTCTCTCTTTCACTACACATACACAACCCTATGTTCCTAAGGTTCCCCCTGCAGAAATCACAACACACGTTACACCGCTTCTCTGTTAGTAGAACAGCTACAGATCACCAGGCCATGTTACTGCCCAAACAAGCTTCACTGCCCTCCTACATGGTAGACTTCTAGTTCCACTACTGCTGGTTCTGTACCGCTTTAATCCCCGTCTCAGTCCACCCTTCCCTCCTGTTCATCTCCTCATCTATCAGCCCGACTCCACTCATATATTATTGCAGCGTTAACGCAGGGAAGCACCCGTCAACCGGAAGATCTGCTGCTGGAGATTGAGCCAGTAACTAAATGGGGCTTCCTGTCTCCCCCCCCTTATTCCCCGTCTAATGTTGCCATTACATCAACATGAAAAGCTTGGCGCTATAGCCTTGCTAAATGATTTCTACCAATTTGAACTAAAAGTGTGTGCTTATATAACCTACATTGAAAAACAATCATGCCGTTCATGCTGCACCAAATTTATTATACAGTCAACCGACTGTACCTGTACAGCGGCTGGGACGGAAGAATACCTCCAGTTATGGGAACAGTTAAGGTTTCCATATTTTACAGAAAGAAGTCATTTGCATGTTGAAACATTTGTCACATTCAAATGAATCGTGACAAAATCAACAGGCGAGGGGGAAAGTACAGACCCGACCCGAGACACCCTCCTTACTGCCATCGCCCGCCACAGTACCTGCAGCAGAATGCCATATGAATCAGAGGTCGTAGGTCACAGCAGGTTTGCATTGAATCAAGCGCAAAATACACCCCGACACATGTTACAGATGTATCCTCCACTTCTCACCACCAATACATCTACATGTACGTCAAGGGATCGAGGAGAAATTTAAGTTTGGGCCAAACGGGGCGGATAATCACAACCAGGCTGGTTCTGGCTGAGCAACGGCTCATACGATGAGGATCAAAGAAGGGCAACGATTGGAAGATGTTGCTCGCTCGATGTTAAACGGCAGGGTTAACCTAACTGATGTGCACGGATAAAAGGTTGGAGCAGCAAGCTTTGGTCAGGGTGGGGCCGAGCGGGCGAGCAAGCCTGCAGGATTGAGATAAATTCAGAGGGGAGTCGAGAGGAAGTGCTCTCACATCACTTCCTCTCTTTGTTTTAGCCGCTATTTTCAAGGCTTGGAATGTAGTTCCTGTCAAGAGGTGAAGGAATTCAAAACAAGTTCATTAACCTCTGCGTAGGGCAGCGCTGAGGTGGGAACGGACTCTGGGTGTGTCTGTGAATGAGCATCACAAGAATGCACGTTTCCACAATCTCTCTGTGGCATTTGATTTTCTGTAATAATTCTAAATCACATGCAACTGGTTTCTTAACACAACATGTGTATGTTGCATGTCCTGTATGTGTCCCAGGGTCTGTGGGAGAATGAGAACACTGGAGCACCACACCCTCCTCACATCCTGTGGCGGGCCCGTCCTTGTGCAGTCCCAGCACACTGACATAAACACTGATCCTTAAAAGGAAGTCTGTGTTGTGCAGTGCAATAAACTACTATCAGCGACATATGTAACATGTACGAGTCACAGAACTTTATTCCCCTTAAACTTCAACCTAACCATGGCTCTACATGTATGTTTCCACAGCTCCAAACTGCTGCCACTTCCATTGTGTTGTGCTGGTGAAGACAGGATGTCAGTCATGCACCAACAGTATGTCTGCAGGCTTTTATTAGTAAGTGGGTACATCTCTCTAGGGACATCTCAACGATGCCCAGTTTTCTGACCACAGTCATCCGGAAATCACCATTTTACTCCAGAGAAGTCCTCAGTCCCACTAATGACTGTCTAGGAAGCTGCAGTCAGCAGTAGAGGGATTTGAAGTGGAATACAGCAGACTTTTTACAAATCCAGTCTGACAACCTCTCACAAATGTGCGCATGAATTCCCTCCTCCCTCCCTCTCTGGGCGTGTTACCCCGGTAATACAAAGAGATGTGTACTTGCAACCCCTCATCACTAAGTTCAATCTCAAAGTGATTCTCAGTATGGAATCATTTTTACAACCTTGAAGATGGGACTGTCCAGCACTTCACAAGAAACAAGACTCGGTCAAAACCGAGTATATGTCCCGACCGTATATGGTCAGTATGTGAATTTGTGGCTAAATTGTTACACCAATAGTCAGTGGTCATGTCTATCATGTTTTGTGAACAGTTTTTCCACTTATATCTTAATGTTTGATTGAAAGACAACTTATAATGAAGCAAATGACATTCAGCATTAGTAAATGGTAACATTTACTAGTCAGTATATTATACATTTTATACAAGGTGAAAAGGTATTAGCATGACATACAGTATGCAAGGTTAAACGTATTTAATTCTTTTATTAAAGCATGTGTATCAAAAGCATTCATCATATAAGTGGTGTGTAACAATATATACATACTTCACTAAAGTTTATGTCATCACTGACGTTGTTGTTGCCGTATTTATTCCTAGATGGAGTGTTAATGGAGCAGCTACAATGTTAGCATAGCCTGGCACTGATCGATCCAAACTCCATTCAGAAAACAAGCATTTTAAAAGTTGTTTGCTTGTTTTGTTGCGGACAGACCTGACAAAGCATGAATTCGGTCTTTTTACAAATCGACAATATAATGTCGTTATTTCGGCATCATTTTGATCCGTTTATTGATATTAAATCACAGCACAGTCCGTTTATTTTGGGTTCATACGGCAGTAGCGACGTGTGTCTTGCTAGATACAGATACAGTATGTAAATACAGCTCGCAGCCGGGTGACGTTATGAACCCAGACACAACAGCGTTTGGTTTTCTGACATATCTGGGCCTTCACCAACATGTACAAAGCAGCAACAGATGGTTATTCCTGGAGGAAAGCAAGGCGAAAATTTCCTCCGCGCTTGGTGTGAATGTACGGTAACACAATACGAAGCACAACATAACGTAACTTAAACAAACATAAACAATAGCACATGTACAACAACAGCACTATGTAATGATACATTGAACCACTGACACGCTCTACAGAAAACATAAATACAGAACTGTTCTCCGCCTTTTCATTTTGAAAGAGCAACAACCAATGAGGAAACTCAAACAGTCGGCCGACCAATCCTGTAACTTCATCACTCAGTCACTCACTCAGTGACAGACTTTAGCGTTTGTAGGGCTGGTCCTCTGCGGTCCAGCCAAAAAGCAGAGCAGAGACAAGTCTGATTTAGCTTCATATTCTCCATGGATATATCCGTCTTAGGACCCCCTGGTTGGGTACCACTGGTGTAAATTAACACCTTTCC
This sequence comes from Adelosebastes latens, assembly GCA_916700685.1. Lineage (NCBI taxonomy): Eukaryota > Metazoa > Chordata > Actinopteri > Perciformes > Sebastidae > Adelosebastes > Adelosebastes latens. The sequence continues at coordinate 12,484 of CAKAKR010039148.1, read as the reverse complement.
ATGTAAATGAATGATTAAAGGAAGAGTTTAACATCTTGGGACCAGTATTCACTCTTTTACCCAGAGTTAGAAACCAGGAATCGATTTGGGTTTGATGACCTTGATAAAGGCCTCAAGCTGAAAAGTGTTCCAATAGTGGTATATACAGTAAACATATACCAATAAAGGTATATGTAATAGTGGTATATACAGTAAACATATACCAATAAAGGTATATGTAATAGTGGTATATACAGTAAACATATACCAATAAAGGTATATGTAATAGTGGTATATACAGTAAACATATACCAATAAAGGTATATGTAATAGTGGTATATACAGTAAACATATACCAATAAAGGTAAATGTAATAGTGGTCTAACAATAAAGTTGTTCTGCATACTTCAAGTGTTGCTGGAGTTTTACCTTGTCAGACTTTTTCTCTTCTCAATGGATCGTCCGTTCTGTCAGTCTTTCACCCGGTGTCGTCATCCTGGACAAAATGTCCTCTGAGCTGTCCCCTCATCTAACTCCCAGCAAGAAAGCGAATAAGCATATTTCCCCAAAAGTCAAACTGCTCCCTCAAGAGACAAAATGACACAGTGAAGAATAAACACAGGTATGTTGTGATCACAGACTGTATATAAGAAGTGGACGTACTCACCGTGACGTCACCCGTTGGTTTGTAGACTGCCATTTTGAAGCCTCGAGTTCGGCATTTTGGTTGTCGCCATCTTGTTTTTTTGCAACCAGAAGTGACACGAGAGGGTGGAGCTAAGTACAACTGAACGCTGAATAAGACATTTTTAGGGGACCAAATTGTTACAATTAACTTTCATGAAGTGAAAACACACAGTGAAAGGGTTAAAGATGCATGAAGAAAACACGGACGACTCCAAAACCAGACAACGCCGTGGTAGCGACCTGTCAATCACAAGGTAGCCCCGCCCTAAAGCATCCCCTGCTTTATGGTCTATCTGACTCAAAATATGACCATTATTTACTAATTAAACATCATACTGTATTGAAGAAGACTTGAAACTAGAGATTAAGACCATAAACTCATGTTTACAATGTTTACTGAGGTAATAAATCAAGAGAGAAGCAGGCTCATGTTCTCATAGACTTCTATACAACCAGAGGAGTCGCCCCCTGCTGGCTGTTAGAGAGAATGCAGGTTTAAGGCTTTTCAGCATTGGCTTCACTTTGCAGACCCGGAGGTAGCCCGCTGGTTGTGAGCCACTATATGTGGCTGCTTTTGATTGAATGCATCGAGGATTTGTACTAAATTCTATTTATGACAGAGGAACCCACTAACTTAACCTAACTATAGTTTTGCTGATAGCTTGTTTATTTTGTCTTCACTTGTTTCATCACCCTACCTTGCTGTTCTTACTTCTCCTCCATCAGTACTGTTGATCAGTCTGTTGAAGGGGCAATGCCACTCACACTTTGTGGCCACATTAGGCCCCACTGCTAATGTCTTTGACATAGTTATGAGAGCGCCTTGCCTCATAAAGCCTGTGTGCAGCAGCGTGCGGTAGCTGTAAACCCCGTCAGAGAGAGGCCCATTTGTCTGGCTTGTTTATTGAAACATGTTGCTGCCGTGCGCGCCGGGCTCATCGAAGGTTGAGAGGTCATGATTTTGTAGTTTCATGCTCTGTCATTAGAATGATTGACACAGTTAGGGGGAGAAGCATGGGGGTAGATAGAAGATCTAGTATCTGATGGCCCCATGTGTTCCCCCTCACTTCAACAGGCACACTCATAGAAACGCTGAACAAACTGTCAGTTCTGATTTGCCTTGATTTGCTCTCCACAGCGACAGTTAATAATCACATTTACAGTAAATGGATGCCAAGGACAGAGAAGCTCTGGATGTGATGCAAACCCGGAGACAGACAGGAGATCAAATAGCTGTAATGTTGAGACTGCTGCACAAGGTTCCCGGGGTTCGGCTGTGGTTTGGCATAAATCTCCTCTGAGTCTTCGTCTGATAGACCAGAACTGCTTCTGGGCCATCTGTGCTTAGTTAGTGAGCTAGATACCTTTTTAATGAACCCATCATTAAGACTAGGAGAATGTAACAGCACTGGGCTGGTATTCCCTCTCTGTGGTCCACCGATGGCTCCTCTACATACAACAAGTCAAACAGTACTGTACTTCATTATAGAGCTGCACTGCACGGCAAGCTGTGCTAGTCCAAAAAATCTATTTACCACATCAATGAGAATCGAGTTAGAAGCTGACAGAAAGAGCAGGGTGGGGTCTCATTCTCATAAAGCTCTCATCATCACACGGAGTCATGCTGCTCCTCTGACAGCAGTTCACTCTGAACTTACACTCCTGCATGTTCCACTAAATGTCTCTACTCTCAAACCAAACGAACATCTGAGAGGAGGCAGAAACAGATCTGCTGCCTGCTGCAGGGAACACGTTAAAGCCGAGTAGGGGGAAAATGCCTTCTTTTCAAAACAATACTTCCATATAAATGTCTAATACTAGAAGTTATCGAAATGAAATAACTCAGAAGTATGTATTTTTTTAATATCTATTCTCCAATTATGTCTATCCCTAGATCAATGCTAATCTTGCATTACAGCTGGGTTCTATGTGACAAGATCACGCAAGAATGGCGGGATCAAATGTCACCCAAAAATCCATCTTGTCCAGCATCAAGTAATGTGTTTGTGTCTGGCAAGCCAGATACCAGACCATTCAGCGTCCTGTGAGGAGCTACTGCAGCTACAGGTGTGGCTGGGGAGGCCTGAGGAGACCATACTGTGAGACGACCAAGCCTCCAGAAAGAGTGCCGGGCGTTGAAGCTAATTTTCGTAGTGGCCAAACGGCGGTACTGCAACTTCTGTGTCCGTCACCTGATGCCATTGGGCCCAAAAAGACTTTTCTCCATAGACTTACATCGGGAAAGAGACGTCTGTAATTCAGAGGATAATTTATTTTGAGGTGAATCAACTCCCCAGTATGAACACTCTAATAGTCCTTATTTAAATCATTAGGTCCATTAGGTAGTTGTAAAATACACTAATAGCTGAATCCAGAGTTATTTACCTTCCTCCGTTCACGTGAATGAGACCCAGACTGCGGCTGGAGCGAGGGCTGTGAGGAGGAGTTAAAGGAAACGCTACTGCTCCTGCTCTACAGGCCCAATGGATGAGGAAGATCACCGGATGATCCGGGTTTTTTATCACACGGCAGTCGAGCCATTTTGGCTTCATGCTCCACTGAGACACTCTCATAGGAATGAACGGGAGCCTCCAACGCTGTATCCAGTTCTCTTTTTACATCCGTGTAAGTAATCGATTTATGTCCAGCAAGCCAGAGTACGGTCACCAATCAGCGTCCTGTGAGGAAAGCTACGTGCGTGGCTCAGGTGTGTGAAACCCAGTGAGACGTTACGGAGAGGCGACTGTCAGTTCTAAACTACAATGGCGGCTCCTGCAGAAGTTAACATAGATGCTGCAGTAGCATCAGTTCTATCAGACCCGGAGAGGATTTCATCATTGGAAGAAGAGCGAAGAATGGCACTGAAGATGTTTTCGCCTTCAGTTAGTTTGATTGACAGATGGTCCATCCAATCACATGTCAACCAAGTATTTTTTGAAAGTGTCTGCCCTTTTCCAAAAAGTCTCCAATGACAGCTTTTCAGATGGTTCTGTGAAACGTCGGGTTGGATCAATGAAACGTCGGGTTGGATCAATGAAACGTCGGGTCGGATCAATGCTGTTAGTTTGGCTCAAATTTCAGTTTCACAAATGTGAAGATTTGCTCGTTTTGTCCGTTATATTATATTTTGGTTGCACTATTCAAAGTCATCCCATCGGGCTCTTATGATGGAGATTTTACACTATTTTCTGACATTTAATAGATAAACATGATAATAATCAATAATGATACAATCATTATTTATATCCCAAATTCAAATTTGGTCATGTTATTGACACTTTTGTAAAAACAAAAAAGCTAAATATGTGTAAAGAAGGTTTGTGAACAGCAGACAGAAGTTGAGTGTTACTGTGGATGTGTTAGGTGGTCCTGGTCTTAATGGACCGGTACTCTCCCAGAGGACCGCTCTGAACAGATGCTCTCTGCTCCTCCCTGATGTCACTCAGGCCCGTTTGATGTAGGATCCCTGTCTTCAGCACAGTGGACAAACCAGGACAACATGTCATCAGAGCTGCACCGAGAATCTATAACAGCGGTCGGGCCTCTTGAGTTGCTGCAGGAAGAGAATCACTTATGTTCGACCTTTTAGCCAAAGCAGACTTTCAGTAACAAGGACAGACACGTGCACAGGTCAGTTTACACACTGTTGAGGATCAGATGACTAAAGGGTGGAGGATGAGGGGATGAATCACTGGTTAATAGGGTCGTCATGTGGGTAAGAGTTTGGTTATCACGCTGATGGGGAATCATTTGGGTTCATCGTCTCCCACCATGCTTTACATACTGATCAGGATCAGAATCAGGATCAGAATCAGGATCAGAATGATGCTGATAACTGATCTCTATAGAACAAACTACAGACAATAAGCAGGCAGATCAACAAGTGCTTTTTTAGATGCAGTAAACTGAATGGAGCTTTGATAGTTTTTTTTAATTTACTCCCTTTGGCGTTTCGCTTCTCTCACGGCTCTCTCCCTCTCACAAACACACTCTTCTGGGCGAGTGTGTGTGACGTATGAGGCGTATGAGCGTTTCTGTTTCTGGAGGGAAGCAAGAACGGTGATGGAGGACGTAGCCTCCGCTTGGAAAAAGACGGTCAAACTAGCCCCCACCTTGTTTTGTGTACCGTGTATCTACCGGGCATTACGGTAAGAGTGTATAAGAACTGACTTCAAAATAAAAGCGACCTTCCGGTGAACGTGATTCATTCAATAAGTCAGTCTGTCAATAATAAATAAATAAATAACATTCAACATAAATAAAACAAAATGGATAACTATTAAATGATAATAAAATTAATTCTAATTCAAAAAACCTACTGCCTGCAAAATATTTCAGAGAAATATAAAATTTCAATTGCGTGAACAATTGTAATAAATATTGTAATATTGTATTGTAATAAAAATACTATATTTATTTATTTATATATATAATAATTTGTTCAGCATGTACCTGAAAGGGAGATTTGTCAAGTATTTAATACTCTTATCAACATGGGAGTGGACAAATATGCTGCTTTATGCAAATGTGTGTGTGTGTGTGTCAGTGTGCAGACTTGACTATGACTTGCCCCAAACTGCATGTGATTATCATAAAGTGGGCATGTCTGTTAAGGGGAGACTCGTGGGTACCCATAGAACCCATTTACATTCACTGATCTGGAGGTCAGAGGTCAAGGGACCCCTTTGAAAATGGCCATGACAGTTTTTCCTCACCAAAAGCGCAAGTTTGGAGCGTTTTTTTTAGCCTCCTTCATGACGAGCTAGTAGGACCTGGTCGGATGGATTCCTTCCTTAATTCTTAGTTTCCTAGTTTCATATGATGCCAGTATTTTTTTTTTTTTTTTTTTACCTTTATTTATTCAAGGTTCACTGAGAGCGATGCTCTCTCTTTCAGGAACGCCCTGATCACATTCACAGTTACACATTCACACCAGGAAGCTGCCCAGTACAACCACAGTCTGATCTGTTGGCCACTGAGCAGCTCCACTGGAGCGGTTGGGGTTAAGTGCCTTGCTCACGGGCACCTCAGTGGTGGTAATGAGGAAGGGGCAAGTGCTGCTTTTCACTTTCCCCTCACTTTCCAGCTTTTCCCAGATTTATCCTGCCGGTCCGGGGGATTGAACCGGTCCCAAGCTCCCTTCTCTAACCTTTAGTCCACCACTGCCACTGTAATCACCACCACTGTATCTTCACGCTAGCTTTAAAACTGAGCCGCCACAACCTAAAAACCACAAGTTGAGTTAACGCGTTAAAGAAATTAGTGACGTTAAAACGAATTTGTGTTCACGCGCAAGACCTAGTTAATTCCAAGATGATGTATTCTAATGACTTTTCCTCCAGCGTGACCAGCAGGTTGAACCCCTTTTAAAATCTAAATCAGCACTTTTATATCAAACATGTTTGATTAAATGTTAACAGAGTAAATATTTATGAAACATACATTTGTTTCATGTCTTTTTAATCAGTCTTGATGAATGAATAATGTTCTCATGCCAGTATCATTTCCTTGTTTAGTCTATTTCTAAAGTTGGATAATAATCCACAGAGGAGATCTAAGGATCCCCCTCATGGAAACGCCAAATAGCGCTGCTGACGAGCCGTCATAAAAGTTGGCAACACTGACGAATTTCATAGCCAAACAATATTATATTACTCGTCATGTAACAGCTCGTCATCCTTGCTGTGACACCTCAGCGTCGAGGCGATAAATATCAGTGCAGGAACAGAACGTTGTGGAACAGGCTGGATAAAATATTTGAGGATTAGCGAGGCAGCGCGGTGAGTGTCCACATTTAACACTCTTGCAGCCTCAAAGAACAAGTCGTGGGAGGACTCCGATGGACCGCAGTCGACACGGCCACCGTTCCAAACATTGGCCTCAGAGCAGGAGAATCTGATTACGTTGGTAAATAAGCCAATCAGACTCACATGTGTTTGGTGGAATGTGTGTAAACTCCCTAATCTCTCCACACTACTGATGACAGACTGACAAGGAGAGCTGGCAGCAGGAGGACGGAAAGACTGTATGAAGGAGAGGCCATTAAAAGGGACATTACACCATGCACTCGCATATTAAAGAAGCACATAGGACAGAATTAGTCCCGGGTATTTTTGGTTTGGTTAGGAATTCTACAGCATCAGGTTTGAATTATGTGAAGTGGAGCACAGGAAGTGCCGGGACCACCGGCACAAAGTATTTTCAACCCCAGGAGGGCTCTGGATGAGTGCATGCCTCGGCTTTGTCTGACGCTGAGGGTGACAGGGGAGTGATGGTGTTGGTGGCAGGCCTTGGACTACAGGATGTCCTGTTTGGCTGCTCAGCATGGAAACCTTACAGAGCTGAGACACAATGCTACACCTCTAGTCTCAGTCACTCTGTCTCTGGTGATTCAACACAGTTCATCAAATCGGACACAATGGTAGTTGGCATTTAAACTTAAAGAACTTAATGAACTTCCACTCCTTGAGGGCGCCGGCACTGTTGGACAACTTTACCGTCTTTCAGAGGGCTGAAGCAACTCAGTTTTAGAGCTGGACTGAAGGTTCTGGTGTCATATGGAACTAGAAAACATAAGGAATCCGTAGGAGGCTAAATAACGCTCCGAAGTTAGGCTAAATGTTGGCGAGGATAAACTGTCATGGCCATTTTCAAAGGGGTCCCTTGACCTCTGACCTTAAAATATGTGAATGTAAATGGGTTCTATGGGTACCCACGAGTCTCCCCTTTACAGACATGCCCACTTTATGGTAATCACATGCAAATTTGTTAATGTCTCCTATTCTAAAATGGTGTATCTGAATATTTCTGCATGCTGGGGTCCCTAAACAGTGTTGAATCCCATAAATTGGGTATCACTGTAAAGCTGAGACTCTTGTGGATCCAATGAGCCCATCTGTATTCATGTGTGATGACGTTAGTCCCCATAGGAGACATTTCATTGACCTCTCTGTATAAAATGACCTGTGGTGACCTCTAGGATAATCACAGCCTCATGAAACTTTACAGCCACAAACTAGAGACCTAGAGCATTCAGAGGATGGATGGATCAAACTAGAGACCTAGAGCATTCAGAGGATGGATGGATCAAACTAGAGACCTAGAGCATTCAGAGGATGGATGGATCAAACTAGAGACCTAGAGCATTCAGAGGATGGATGGATCAGACTAGAGACCTAGAGCATTCAGAGGATGGATGGATCAAACTAGAGACCTAGAGCATTCAGAGGACGGATGGATCAGACTAGAGACCTAGAGCATTCAGAGGATGGATGGATCAAACTAGAGACCGATAGCATTCAGAGGATGGATGGCTTTCCTAGCAAGTGCTCGCCATCCAATCGCCAAAAAATTAAATTCTTGCAGAAATCTCCAAATGTCAAAAGTTTTTGATCTCAAATCCCAGCATGTCTTTTTCTCTGGTGTTCCTCAAGGTCTTGGTGTCTTAATGTGGTATTTTGGAGGGATTATTGATAATTTTTTATCAATTCTCCAGTGGTAAAAAATGGTTTCATTTAGCACCAAATCTGTGTAACAAATGATATCATCACAAAAACTGCTGCAACAACTTATGAGACATAATAGAGCATGGGAATGGAAATCATATACTTCTATTATAATGCTCTTAGCCCTTATACACTTTCAAAATATATTTAATTAATTAATTTTGACTGATTAATGACTAGAACAATATGACACACAGTGCTGAGCTGCAAATTAATCTTCAGGTTCCAGCTTTCAGGTGATGTACACCACTTCTATGTGACATCTACTGTTGACCTGCTATCTCCTCCTAAAGACCCCCTGTACCCCCCTAAAAAAGACTAAAATACGGTAATGAGGGGTGGAGTGGAAAAAGTTAATATTAATTCCAAAAATGAAAGAACTGTAGGGGAAATGTTTCCATGTCGTCATAGCGATCTCTGCCTGTTTTACAGTAAACCACAAACACAATCACACAACATTAAGCCTGGCTTCACTCCTCTAGGCGTGGAATAACCATATTAAAGTATCGGATCTCTAAAAGCTGCAGTTATGTCAAACATTCTGCTGACTTACACTCCTCCATTAGTGGTGATGACTAAATGTGGATCGTAAAACACTGGCACACAACACACTGATTCAAAGCTCAAAAATAGGAGACGAAGGGAAAGAACAACATGTTTAAAGTTGAACTGAAATATAAAGATATGACAGCTACTGTGCAGATTTTCCCTCCAGTTTTCAAAACAAGATAAAACCATTTTTGGACAAGCTTCAAGCCCTTGGGCGGGCGTTTCCCATGACAACGGTTGACATGGCAACTTAAAACCGGTGTTATTAGAACAGTGGTTCCCAACCTATTTTCCTTGAAGCCCCCCCTACTTGTATCTAGGAACTATTTCTGCCGTTATCACCCTAAAAATAATTACAAATCCTCAATTTGAATAAAGTGATTCATCGGATTAAATGACTTCAGACTTTACTAAATCAACTTTCTTTAATGAATATAACTCAGTCAGTGCGTGCCTCCCTTTGTGTGCGCCCAGCAGGAGAAAGTGTTGTTTTTGAAAGACTAAACGCCAACAAACACGGATTGAATCTGAATATTTCGTTGGATAAAAAACATGTTGTGAATTTTGGAAATTATTACATCTATCTTTTTTCAATACATTTTCACTTTTGGGCTTAACAACACTCTGGAGTTATTGGAAATGTTTGGATCACACAAGTTGGAAACAATCCTACGCAGCCACCACTGGAATCTAATTCTACAAATAGTTTAATACTAATATTATTAGTGTAGTCTGATCTTTATCTGACACTGTGCACAAATACCAGCTTTAAACAGAATGTGTCCAACAATAGTTTTATATACAGACTTTTGTATAAATGATCCAGTAAGTTATACATGTGTAATTCTAATTTTGACAACTCACAGTAGACAAATCCTGGTGCGCCCCTGTGATCTTTGGCACACCAGTGAAACAAGGAGGTGAATGAATATTTATATTTATTTTGGTAATTGCAATTTTCAGCAAGTCCCTCTTCTGTCGCTCTTCCAAAGTATTTCCTTTTTTTCCCTCTTTAAGGTTTTTGGGGGAGTTTTTCCTTCTCGAAGGGCGATGGTGGATGGAGAGAGAGGGCAGTGAGGATGCTAGCTACGCGTCCTGCACATTAAAATGTGAAAGGACGCAGTGAACTCACTATCAACGTGTCCAGGGAATGCACCCTATTTTTTCACTGATAACGCGACATTGTGAAAAACAAATCTGTGTTGAAATTATAGAAATAAACAAAAGAAAGCTTGCTGTCAAAAAGCATTAGGTTTAGGCAACAAAACCACTAAGTCAGGTTTAGGAAAAACTCCCTGGTTGGGCTTAAAATAAGTACGTAAACTAAGTAAAGTACGTACAGAAACAACGTAACACGTCACAAACGTCACCGACGTAACTTACAAAACAAAACACCGGTCTCGAATGCCGTTTACATCACAGTCGGTACAGACTACATGGGTTCAAATGACATGCGAAAAGCTCGAAAGGCGTTCTTTTTGCACGCTAAATGCCTTGCCCATCATTGTGGCATGTCTCTTTGTATGAACGGGCTGGTCGATGAGGACCACGGGACACGTCATGCTGAAAAAACATTTTCATGTTTTCATGTATATCATTATTGTTGTCAATAAAGTTTTCACATTTGGGATTTTATTTAATTTCCAGATACAAAACAAAGCAGACACTTCCTGTGACTCACTGAGTAGTCAATGAGTATGACAATGACCTGTATCCCTGGATTAGAGCTCCAGAGACTTGTAGAATCTGTACCAAGGAGCACTGAACAAAAGAGATGATAGATGATAGTAGATTTCCGGAAGAATCCTACAGTCTTCTCTCCTGTAAGGCTTAATGATCAGGCTGTTGAGGTGGTGCAGCAGTATAAAAACCTCGGCACGGTACTGGATGACAGGCTAACCTTTGAGGCTCTGGTGGACGCTGTATGTAAAAAAGCTCATCAGCGGATGTATTTTTACCGTAAACTTCGTAGTTTTAGGGTGGACAACACTTTTATGAAAATGTTTTATTCTTGTTTTATCGAGTCTGTCTCGACCTTCTCTTTTATCAGCTGGTATGGGTTGCTTACCCTCAAAAACAGGAACAGGTTGCAGGGCATAGTCAAAGTGTGTAGCAAAATTGCAGGCACCACCCTGAATGACTTGACTCCTTTGTTCCAAAGCAGGACCTTGAAGAAGGCTCAGTCAGTCCTAGCTGATCCTAGCTGATCCTAGCCATCCTAGCCGTCAGGCCACAGATACAGTTTGCCTACATGTAGGACCAATAGGTTCAGAAATTATTTTGTTCCGACTGCCATTGGTTTCCTAAACAATGCCCTGTAATGTTGTATGTTGTAAGTGTTTGTATTTCTTGCCTTTAATAGGCTATTTATTGTGTTTATTGTGTTTGTTTGATGGCTGTGTGGTACTGCTGACTGGACAACAAATTGCCCCTTAGGGGATAATAAAGTTTTCCATGACCTTGACCTTGAAGGTGATCTGAAGGCTTGTGGTGGCCCAACACCTGAAGACATTTCATACTGTAATAGGCTACACGTGTCTCCTGCCAGAGGAACAGACCAGAGTGAAGCTCTCTTATCATGAAGGATGTGACTCAAAGCATCACACATGCACAAATTCACACAAAGATTGAAGCAAACAACAGAAGCCCTCCTTCATGTACACAGACTATTATGAAATGTAATGCATTTACTTTTTGGGAGTTATTGTTGGGCACAGCTGCCCTCTTGTTCATGCCCCATCCAGGGTCACCGCTGCTGCCCTTTAGCAGAATCTGTCAGGCCCTCTCTGACGCAGATCCGTTTCCTGTCAAAGTGAGATTTTTATTGTTCCAAGGGAGCAGCCTCCAGAATCTCGCTCCCCCAGCCTTTTCCTGTTTCCTCTCACAGAGGAAGTGCTGCTTTGCTTCACTTTTTTTTCTCTCCCCCCCTTCCTCCCCCCGCATCTTCTCTGGGACAAATCTGGAACACAGACTGCAAAACTTTGCTTGTGTCGGCCAAGTCTTGATTTCAAAGAATGAAAAGAGTTCCTTAAAAAGAGAAAACCTCCCACCTCGGTCTCTCTTACACGAGCTTACACACACACAACTTGCATCCTATATTCTAATGCCCCCTCCACCCCCCCCTCTGAGCGATCAGCCTTGATGGTGTGTGGTCACCTGCGACCCCGAAGTGAAGTGTTCCCATGGTGCCTCAGCACGTAGCCTCTTTGTTATCGCAGAGAAAATACTTCTTTGTATGCAGGGAGGGTCAGATCATACATGTAGTCAGTATAGTCAGTATAGTCAGTATAGGCCCTTAGATGACTCTCTGAAGCCCGTCACCCAACCAGCATCACATAAACACTCATTTAACTGTGGAAGTATGTGGTCCGTTTCTGCACATGCTGAGAATGACAAATGGTTGTCAGCTTGAAGGCAGAGGAGGAGCAGCCGGTCTGTCTTTAACACATGATGTCAGCTACCGGATCACTACAGACTGTCTTTAACACATGATGTCAGCTACTGGATCACTACAGACTGTCTTTAACACATGATATCAGCTACTGGATCACTCGCTACAGACTGTCTTTAACACATGATGTCAGCTACTGGATCACTACAGACTGTCTTTAACACATGATGTCAGCTACTGGATCACTCACTACAGACTGTCTTTAACACATGATGTCAGCTACTGGATCACTACAGACTGTCTTTAACACATGATGTCAGCTACTGGATCACTACAGACTGTCTTTAACACATGATGTCAGCTACTGGATCAC
>CAKAKR010039147.1:0-31174 GCA_916700685.1 Adelosebastes latens | reverse complement strand
TTTGTTTTAATGCACTATTTAGGTTGTATTTTTTACATACATTTTAATAAACATTATTTTTTGCCTAGATGAATAGACTTAGCAGGTTACAGACATAAGGCTATAATAGACTTGTTGACACTTTTCCCAAAATGTCTGTCTATAGCTGGCTACAAGCACAGAATGCAAACCATAACAACATGTGAGTGAAGAACAATAAAGCTAATTCATTGATTCTCCAATCATGTACAATGTACAAGCCTCACATGTGCAGATCAGGTCCCAGAATTAAAAAAAATACTGCATGAAACTGTTACTGATGATACTTTACACAGTTGATCAGCAGTAAAGTGCTGTTTTTTAAGAATGCATTATAGTTCAGTTAAAAAACGACCTATGAGCGTAATTTAACAGGTTTTCTTTTGTATTAACAGTAAAGCACTGTTTTTAGCAATAACAGGTTAATACTGTTGAAATCCTGCTGTAAATTAACAGCAATTGTTTACAGTGTAGATGCTGCTTTTACATGACAGAGCTGCTGTGGTGAAGCTACAACAACCCTGCAATTACTGTTCAATTACCACAAGGTCATTAGCTGCACACTTAGACACCTGCACATTAAAACCCATTTTCCAGTAAATGTAAGCCAAACATCTGTCACTTAGGGATATGTCTTATTGAGAAATGTCTTTTGCCATCTTTGTGTCATTCCCCAAACACTGGGTCAGGACCCACAGGTGGGTCGCAGGAGATTTTATTAGGGTCGCCAAATAAATTTCGCAGAATTTCTTCCATATATTTTTATTTAAGATTTATATGCGCAGTACAGCTTTGAGCCACACGAGGGAGTCTGAACGTTCGTATTGTTCAGTGGGCAACTCTGGGTCTGAAAAGTGAAGTCAAAGAGGAAGTGCCTTAAACCTGCATTCTTTCTAATAGCCAGCAGGGGGCAACTCCTCTGGTTGCAAAAACAAGTCTGATTGTATAGAAGTCTATGAGGAAATTACCCTACTTCTCACTTGATTTGTTACCTCAGTAAACATTGTAAACATGAGTTTATGGTCTCAATCTGTAGTTTCAAGTCTTCTTTAATACAGCATGATGTTCATTTAGTAAATTATGATCCCTTTTAGAATAAAAAAGACCATAAAGCAGGGTTGGCTACCTTGCGATTGACAGGTCGTTACTACGGCGTTGTCTGGTCTGGGAGTTGTCCGTGTTTTCATCTTATAACTTTAACCCTTTCATAGTGTGTTTTAAGTTCATGAAAGCAAATTTTTTTGGTCAACTAAAAATGTTTTATTCAGCGTTCGGTTTTACTTAGCTCCACCCTCTCGTGTCACAAGATGGCGACGGCTAAAATGCCGAACTCGAGGCCTCAGAACGGCAGTCTACCAACCAATGGGTGACATCACGATGACTACTGTACGTCCACTTCTTATACAGTCTATTCTGATAATTGTAGCCTACTTATAACATTGAATCTAATATGAAAGGCAAAAAAAAAATAAAAAATTTAACAGAGAAAAAAATGGAAGAAAGCTCAGGAATAGCAACAGAGGAGGGATCCCCCTTCCAGGACGCACAGACATGCAATAGATGCCATGTGTACAGAGAAAAACATAATGAAAATACAAGATAGACAATCCATATGACAACAATTGATACATGTAATGTGAACATGTGTGAGAGGGTGGATCCAGGAGGATATCAAGCAGCTTTCAGGCGTCGTCAAACAGATAGATCCTGAGCAACACGACCTCACGACAGATTTGACTGACATGTTTGCTTGATGATGAGCGTCACCAATTCCTCTTTTATTCTGCAGACAGTCTGAACGGAAACGCACAGGTGGAACTAATAACAGTGGTGGTTCCGATCCTCCTCGTATATTGCAATGCAGCAGTTACTAATGCTATTAGTTACACCAGTGATTGACAGGTAAAAATGTCTGTTGCGAAAAGTGTCTGTTTAACTTTAATTTCACGACTGACCTGAGGTATATAATACACATCTATATTGCCACTGTGTATTTGTTTGTCCAGCTTTTTATTGTTTTTGTATTGTTTCTCACTCAATCTCCCTCTGTGGTATAAAAGGCTGCAGGAATAGTAAATACTATAAAGAGCAAGACAGACAGGATTTCTACACCAACAGGTATAAAAGGCAGCAGGAATATTCCTGCTGCCTTTTATACCTGTTGGTGTAGAAATCCTGTCTGTCTTCCTCTTTATTTGTTTTGCATACATTTGCTTTTGATGGGTCGACGGATACAGTGTCTTTGTTCAGTAAGTGGGACTGAAAATAGCCCTGCATTAAAAGAACAAAAGGGCCTGTGTTGGTATATTGCTACACATTTTTGTGAGCTAGGGCAAGAAGACCAAGATAAATTTGTATGTGGGGTTGGAGACCAACAGCAGGTCGTTTGATTAATTAATATCTTAATGAACAGTATCTTATCTTAATATCTCTGTAATAATGGAGTAATACTGTGGTATTTAATGAGTAGGTAATATCTCGGCATTAACAATGGACATATCATGGTGATTTTACAGTTTGGGTTTTGTAATAGTAACCGTTCCACAGCAGCTTTAACTGCGAGCACCTCGTTCCCTAACAGCCAGCATCTTTTGATTACACTTTGCAGGGCTTTCAATGCACGGTTTAAATATGTTGCATTCATTCAATAATTAAAGCACACCTTGATGCTTAGCGCCTTTATGTTATCAGAGCTACAGTTTGTAGATAATGTAACCCTATTCTAACTAAGGTTACAATAATCTTGGGAGGAATGTTTTTACTGTGTTTATGAGTTTTTACTTTACGTCATAAATCATAAAAATTCTGGCACATTTTAGTGAAGTAAAATTGTTCTAAATGGCTGATGCATTCGCCTCATAAAGCACCAAATGAGCAGTGAATAGGTGGGTGTGTTGAGTCTCTGTACTTTGTGCACCGGGGGGAATTTCATATTTTTTATGACCTGTATTTGCATGTAATGGTTATTTGTAAAACTAAACAAAATAGGATCTTGGCAAGTGCTTCTGTTTGTCTCTTAAAGCCGGTAATATCTGTTGTCCTGCAGGCCATCTGTGCATATTCTCACACACCTCTGGTACAACATGGTGCTTTTAATGTGGCTGTCTGTGTATGCTGTACTTCTTCTAGACAAATAAACAGTGTAATTATAGGAGAAAACAATTTTTCTGTGGGGAATACAATGTGCTTGATAAATGTCAACATATCAAGTAAAGAGATACCAGCCTCATGAAAACTAGATCAACTGATACACTGGGAGCTTTTTATATGACTAGTGTGTGTGTGTACTTAAATACCATTATTACCATTTCAGTCACCATATAACCCAAAAGATCAAGGGAAAAAAGCAAAATTGCCAGCTTTCATCTGGTAAGAGCAGCTTTCTTAGGCCTGCATTTAGAAAGAAAAATGTGTTATTAAAGTCTCTATAAATACGATAGGAGCAAATTTTGTTAATAAAGCACATTATATAGAGAAACACTGTGATCCATTATCAAAATTAGAATTTAGCATTCAGGCTCTGTGCACCGTACGTACTCCGAACACTAGTTGCATTTTCATTTCTTGTGAAATATACTTGCATTTATGCGTACATGTGTTTGTCTCAAAGACTCTTTGAGGCTGCGGTGGTTTGAGATAAATGCTAACAAGCTTATAATGACAATGTTATTTCATGACAATCTAACAGAAAGATGTTGTTGAGACATTTCACTTAAAGGGATAGTTTGGGTGTTTTGAAGTTGGGTTATATGAGGTACTTATCCATAGTCAGTGTATTACCTACAGTAGATAATGGTTGGCACGCCCCCAATTTGGAGAAACAGAAAGGAGTACCGGCATGGAAGCTAAACAATGTACTGCTGTGGACGGGGCCGGCAGAAAAATGTATTTTATCCACCTAAAAGAATCAATATTCATTTAAGTTTACGCTATATTTAGAATATTTTCAACGCTTTATCTTGCTGTTAGACAGCCCTTTCCAACGGGGAACTGAACTGAAAGTTAAACTTATCTATGCTCTCTTCAAAGCCACCAGACTCCGTTGACAAAAACAGTATTGAAAGGTTTCACTTTTAGTTCAGTTCCACATCGAAAAATATTCTAAATATAGCATACACTTAAATTGATATTGTTTTTTTAGGTGGGCCTTTCTTTTAGGTGGCTAAATTAAGGTTTTCTATTGGCCCCGTGCACAGCAGTAGGCCTACATTGCTTTGCTCCAGTGCCGGTATACTCCTGTCTGCTTTTCCAAACTGGTGGTGTGCCGACAGCCGTCAACTGTAGGTAATACACTGACTATGGATAAGTACCTCATGCAACCCCACTTCAAAACACCCAAACTATCCCTTTAAGGCCTTGACACACTCGACCATCGGACAGTTTGGGGCTGTCAGTGAGCGTCTGTCTGCCTAGTGTTTGCGGTGTGTCCCGCATCGTCGGCTCTTGAGTTTTTTCGGCCGATTCAGCACATTGAATCGGCGTTGGCGCCCTTCACTGAGAAAAAAATCACTCTGATTGACTGTTCAGCTTAAACGAATCAGTGCATAAGAAGAGAAACGGACGTGAGGAAAGCAAGCCAACGAGTAAAATCAGGAGGACAAACACAGAAGGCTATTCACATTTTTCATCTGCATCTCATCTGATCATTCAAATACACAGATATTTTCACAACGACATGGCCGTCTGGAATGAAGCTAAGTGGTGAGTGAGAGTGGTGTGAAAAATGTCGGCAAACGCTGCTTTGTTTCATGTACGTATCATAATAACAGCTTGTATATCCCATCCCTTTTTGAATGACGAATACGGCTACCACTAGGCACAGGATATACATGGTAGTTGACTATCGGCTGTAGTCTTTGCAGTGTGTTTAAGTGCAACTTTTTGGCCAAGACAAAGACGACTTGAGATGACTCAAGGGTAGTCTTCGTCGCCACTAGTTCTTTGATGTCGGGTTGGTGTGTCTGGGCCTTTAAGGACACAAATATCAACTTCACAACCCTAACTTATTTGCTTTTCTTTCTCTAATCAAAATCTCTGAGATCCAACTGTTGATAAGTGGGTGGTGTCCATTTCATTTGATCATAACTGTGTTTTCCCTCTGCATTGTCCCCTGTAGCTCTGATATTCAGTGGCCAGCGGCGGATCCCAAAGTTTTTACTTTTGATGATGTAATAGGGCTGTGTTTTCATGCCAGTCTCCACTATCAACAGCTGTCAGATGGCCCTTTACCAAACACCTCCCCTGACAGATGGGTTGTTCTGAAAATTCTCTCTGAGGGATTTTATCAGCCAATTGTATAACCAACTATCAATTTGTGAGCATGTTTCATGGTCTTCAAATAAGACAGAGTTGTTCACTTAAATAATTGTGTTTTCTGCCATCTCCGTGACTCAAAATGGGCAGCTGCATACCAGGAGTAAAATTAGCTGTGCCATTCAATACCTGAGCGACTGGATTATCCCCAGCTGAGTACCTTCTGCCAGGTCTCGGAGTACAAAGACAGCCAGGAAATGAATTGACTGTCTTCAGCCCATGTTTATCAAACTCTACTCACGATGCAGCCTCTATGTGTGGATCTACAACTGCCTGCATGTAATTAATAAACGGTATATTTAACTCAGCTATCAGGCAGACGACACTTAGTTGAGTCACTGCCTGTCTCTCTCTGCTCATTGGCTGTGAACACAATAGAGGCAAATGAAATGAAACAAAACAAAGAGTCCTCAGAGCACTGAGGTGATGCAACTGGGTGCTGGATTTACTGTGCTTCTTGCAAAATGTGTATAAGTTTGGTAATATGAAATGTGAAAACCCTTTTTTTTTTCTCTTACAGACAATATTCGAGAAGAAAGACACGGTTGAGGGTTTTTATGAAAGACAAAACCAGTGTTACTCTTGCTCTGTTAACAGAATGACAGAGTGCCTTTCCAGAGAGTTTACTGTCACCCCAATACAATCGAGGTGAAAGGAATTGTTTTACAGGACTGAAAAATTAGATTTAATTGAATTTAAATTTTATTCTACAGCCATGCTAGCAGCTCTATGAGGCTGTAAGTAGGCACAGTGGTACCTTGAGCTGAATGTTAATGACAACATGCTCACAATGACAATGCTAACATGTTCAGGGGGTAATGTTTCTCATGGGCACCATCGTAGTTTAGAGTGATAGATTGCTAACATTTGCTAATACAGTTGAGGCTGATGGGAATGTCTTGCAAGTATACTGTCATAAACCAAATTATTTGACAAATTTAAAGGTGCTCTGTTCGATATGAATATAGCATCAAACATCTATTTGCTATGTAAAGATATAGAGGAGTAATGTCTACCTGAGCAGAGAATGAAGTCACTCTCCCTCTGTATGTGTTTTAAGCTTCTCCGTGCTTTGTTGACATATCCGGGCCGGCCGCACATGCCTTTTAGTACATGTTCGTGCATGTGAGCGTGCCCCACTGGCTAGCTCATGGCCGCCGCACTGCATTATTCCTATACGGCGGTTACAGCTGATAACGTCATGAATATGTGTACCAAATTTCATGGAAATCCATCAAATAGTTATTGAGACATTTCACCTAAAACCATATTTCAACTTCAATTTTGTGCTAATCCATCTAGTAGATGTTAAATATTTCAATTGAAAAATTTGACCTGCTGGTGGTCCTATATGTAAAGTTAGGGGATCAGCAATGTCATTAGGATTCATCCTCAGGACGCCATGAATGTCTGTACCAGCTTCCATGGCGATCCATCCAGTAGTAGTTGAGATATTTCAGTTTGGACCAAAGTGGTAGACGAAATGACAGATCAACACTGTCACCCATTTAGCGTGGGCATCAATGAAACCGCTCTTCATTGTTCAACAGTTGTTTCTTTTCTAATGGTTGTGTATGGTGAAAAGTCTTTCTGGTACAAGCATGTCATATAACTTGCAGTTTTCACTATGCCAAACTCGCTACACAGCCTGGTGCTTTTGAGGAGCTTTTGATTACTTCTAAGAGGCTATTCTCAGTCTGTAATAAATCTGAAGACAGGGAAATTATGAAATTGTCTGTTTATTTACTCGGCTGTTTGCACTGGGTGTTTTTTGAGATTATAGCCATGTTTGAACATCATCATGTCAATCTCGCATACAGATAATCTTAGGGCTATGCATTTGTTTGAGTTGGTCAAGTCACCAACTGATGCCTCCATAGTCAAGTGGGAGTTAAACTGACAGAACGTTTACACAGTCTGTTGTCTGTCTTTACATTTATTTATTTATCGTATCCTACATCAGATATAGACAGGTGCACAAGTAAACAGTGGAGGAGCATTAAAGCTGCAGTGGGTAGAATTGGAGAAAATATGATTAAAAAAAGATATTTTTATAAAATGGTCACTATATCCTGACAGCATGAGACAGGTAGTCTGAAAAAAAACATGTGTCCTCTGGTTTCCTCCGGTGCTCTTAATGGCATCTGCAAGATTTCACAGATTGGAGGTAAACAACCAATCAGAGCCGAGCTGGAGCCTTGCAGTCTCTGAGCAGCTGTCAATCACTCGCAAACTCCGACCAAACGGACAAACTAGGTGGCGCTGATCAAATATGAATCAATATTCTGTTACTAATGCCTAATTCTCTCCTCAAATGTTTTCAGAAACATCTTGTAGTGTACTGTTTAGCTGTAAAATGAGAAAGTTTGTGACCCGGCAGACATGTTGAAATCAGTTGAGGAAATACCAAGCACCGCCCACCAGCCGGAGCAAACTTTCTCATTTTACAGCTAAACACTACACTACAAGATGTTTCTGAAAACATTTCAGGAGAGAAATAGGCATTACAGTAACAGAATATTGATGATCAGCGCTGCCTAGTTTGACCGTTTGATTGGAGTTTGCGAGTGATTGACAGCTGCCTCCGTTGAAAGAACAGCCAATAGGAACGCTCTCTCTCTGAAATGACCTGTGATTGGTCAAAGTCGCCCGTCACGGGCTAGATTTTTTAAAGCCTGGAAACAGAGCCATGAGGAGGTGCAGAAGTCTAGTTTTCTCTCAGAGCAATTGAATTACATTATGCTGAAAGGTTATTATGGAATTTTTGCCCAATGATGCCAAAAACATTCTGCCTACTGCAGGTTTAATGTGCGACATATATTAGAAATATGTTTCCCTTATAAACATATATGATAAAAGCTTGATCCACAAATTGTCATAACTAATATAACACACATACGGTATATGTTACTGTTCTTTGCTGTTGATTAACCGGTTTGTTGTTTAACCTGAATCTAGGCATAATGTCAATATTTGTTTTTCAAAATAAAACAAAACAATCTTCATTATGGTATACTCAATTATAATTTGTCTTTCTTTCTTTCCTTCTTCTTCTTTTTTATTTCATTTTTTTTTAAATATAAGATAAGATAAGATAAGATATTCCTTTATTAGTCCTTTAGTAGTAAAAAAGAGCTAAACAAAGTGTAACAAAATATGAACCATTTAAATAGAAGGAAGTATAAAAATAGGAGCAGTATATACAGTATTGACAATAAACAGACTATTAACAAAATTGCACAAGTGGAAAATGATATTGCACAGTGAGAATGAAATGAAATATATATATTTTACCATGTCTAATCTAAAATTAAAAGGAATACATTAAATTGCAGTACAAGAGACCTGCAATGTCATTGTGTATTTGCTAAGGATAAACAGGCATGTCGTTGAAGTGAAGTAACATTCCCTAGCCAGACAGAGTTTTTTTTACATTTATCCTTTGATATTGCACTATATTGTTATTAATTGTTTTTTATTTGTTTGTTTGTTTTATTGACACAACAAACATTAATTACTTCTTTATTGTTTTCTTCCATTTACATGCATGTTCTTTTTAAATATCTATATATTGTAATTTGCTTAATGAATTGTTTATATGTATATATGTTTTTGTTTTTATTTTGTTCTTTTTTTATTTTTATTTATTATTGAATTGATACTTTGGCAGTATTGTTCACCTGACAGTCATGCCAATAAAGCAAATTGAATTGAATTGAATTGAATTGACAGTCTCATTATTTTGCAGTGCTAAAGTCTCCTCTGGTTGTCTGTAATACCTGCAGTGTAATGACAGTTGGTGCACATTTGGCAAATGCAAATACCTCTTACCACCATAAACTGCTTAAAAGTTTACAGCGCTAAACAGGTTACAGTGGCTGAAATGGGGAATATCAACCAGGTTAGTTTACTGCACTGTGGAAAGTTTCCATGTGATGGAATGAATGAATGAGCCATTGTGTCAGTGTTGAAAATAAATGATTCTGCAACTTGACAGCTACGCCTCGTAAAGAATGATGAAGGCACAATATTATACCACTCTATCAGTCTATAAATGGCAACGGTGTTAGTAAGCTCATAGGAATAAAACAAAACGACTATTATTATTATTACTAGAAGTCAACTGAGCGTCACGCAGTCTGTGTCAGGCTGCTAAATCGAGCACTGAGTAATCGATTATCTGCTAGTCCTCGGCCCAACTGAGAGGAGCAAACTCTGGCATGTGTTACATTTATACGCCGTTAAATGAACAGATTTTAATTTTTATTTATCTTCCTGGGATATAAATGTGAGGCAGGATTCGCGTCTGTTGGTGCATATAATGTAGCATCTTAGTAAGTAGTAAAAAGCAATACAAATGAGCTGTATTTCAGGATTATGAACCATCTCATTTTCAAGGGGGTCCTATTTTCATTAGAGAGAGAGAGGGACAGTTTAAATGTGATGAAGTGGTAGAAGGAGATGAAGACAACTGAGTAGAAGCGCTGCTGGTTCTCTGTGGTAATCACATACAGGTGCTCTTTGGATCCTTCAGGTGTATTGGGCTCATTCAGGTGTATTGGGCTCATTCAGTCTTGTGAAGGGCTCATTGCATGGGTGGAAAAAAGTACAAAATGCAAGTCTCCCTCAAAAATAATCCAAGGCACACTGTAGTGTTTGAACAAAATTAAAATGCCTTTATTTTACATAGCAATAATTGTTTAAAAGTGGTGGTGGAAGTGGTAGAGGGAATTTAGATTTTTTTATTTACACTTACCAAAGGTTACCACTTTTAGTCACTGTATCCAGGAAGTTAAAGCAATGATATTTAGTGTTGAGACAGAAACAGAAAATGAGTCATTAACAATTTAGCTATTAACTAATTTATTTATAAGTTATGCCAAATATTCACTGGTTTATGCTTCTATGTTTTTTTTCATATTTGGTCAATTTTGGCTCTGGGAAGTTTTGATGGACTGTTTTTACAATTTTCTGACTCTATCAGTCTATAAATGGCAACGGTGTTAGTAAGCTCATAGGAATAAAACAAAACGACTTTTATTATTATTAGAGGCAAGTCAGACTGAGCGTCACGCAGTCTGTGTCAGGCTGCTAAATCGAGCACTGAGTAATCGATCATCTGCTAGTCCTCGGCCCAATTGAGAGGAGCAAACTCTGGCATGTGTTGCATTTATACGCCGTTAAATGAACAGATTTGTATCTCCCTGGGATATAAACGTGAGGCAGGATTCGCGTCTGTTGTTTCCTTGCGGTGGCTATGAACGGTTTAGTCAGTTTAGTAGCAATGCTAGCCTCGTAGCTAAGTGCTAATAGGGTGCTAACGGCTAACAGTTGGGCTTCAACCGTTGTTATCTGTTACTAAGGCGTTGCGACAGTTTAAAGAACGTACCAGTTACCCTGGAGATAAGAAATGATGTGTAGCAGCTAATACAAGTGTTTGCTTAGTTAGGGGACAAATGCCGCTGATAAATCAGGTTATATGTAGCTGTGAGTGTCGCCACCTGGTACTGGTTGCTACCTGAGTGTAACAGTTCACCCTGCTAGCCACGTAAACTGCTCCTGCTTGGTGTTGACGTAGCAGGAGCAGCCTGTCCTGTCAAGCTGGTTCAGTTCCTATATGAATTAGGAGCACCAAGTTGTTGCTTAGTAAACCGAGACATCCTGAAGACCTAACTCCACCTGAGGACATGTATAACAATAGTGAGTCAAAATGCGCTAGCTGGACCTGAACGTGTGGCTCTGTTGGGGTTCTGGGTCCTGTTGCATTGAGCGGATGATGAAGCGGGTCATCTGGCTGATATCAGGATTAAACAGAAGAATGATGAAGCTGCTTTTTGCCCTCGCTTTGATCGCCTACATTGCCTGTAAGTACACTAATCTCACCTGTTAAACTGTCATCATTCCTGTGACTAATGTCAACTATGACAAACAAAGTGTGAGTAGTTTAAACTGACACAACATACTGTTTGGTGGCCAAGCCCCCCCAATACTGTATGTACCTGGCATGACTGCATGGACATATACTTTGAAAAACCTAAATCATCCTTCTGGATAAGTGTTGAAGCAGTCAGGCTCAACAGGCAGTACAAATGAGCTGTATTTCAGGATTATGAACCATCTCATTTTCAAGGGGGTCCCATTTTCATTAGGGAGAGAGGGACAGATTAAATGTGATTAAACAGAAGAATGATGATGCTGCTTTTTGCCCTCGCTTTGATCGCCTACATTTCCTGTAAGTACACTAATTTGTGTAATTGAGTCTGACCTGTTAAACTGTCATCATTCCTGTGACTATTGTCAACTGTGACAAACAAAGTGTGAGTAGTTTAAACTGACACAACATACTGTTTGGTGGCCAAGCCCCCCACTACTGTATGTACCTTGCATGACTGCATGGACATATACTTTGAAAAACCTAAATCATCCGTCTGGATAAGTGTTGAAGCAGTCAGGCTCAACAAACAGTATGAGTGTATTTCAGGATTATGACCCATCTCATTTTAAAGGGGGTCCCTTTTCAAGTTGAAGTTTATATGTCATATGCATTTAAAAGTACAGTGTACAGTGAAATGCATTTTACCCAGGCTCTCTCTCAGCCCTTAAAATCTATAAATAGTACAGTTGATAAATACTACAATAAATATGGGCCTTCCCATTTGTGCAGTTTCAGCTGTAAAAAAGTGATTGATAGCTTGACATGGTATCATACTTCTAGCTCAATTTAGAGGCAATGAAATTGGCAATTGGTTATACCCTCACTTTCTGCCCTTGTTGTGATGCCACTCTTTCACTTGTTATTTTCATTAGGGAGAGAGGGACAGATTAAATGTGATGAAGTGGTAGAGGGAATTTGGATTTTTTTATTTATACTTACCAAAGGTTACCACTTTAGTCACTGTATCCAGGAAGTTCAAGCAATGAGATTTAGTGCTGAGACAGAAACAGAAAATGAGTCATTAACAATTTAGCTGTTAAGTAATTTATTAAGAAATAATACTAAATATTCACTGGTTTATGCTTCTATGTTTTTTTATATTTGGTACATTTTCGCTCTGGGAAGTTTTGATGGACTGTTTTCACAAATAACTTAAAGATCCCCTCCACCCGAAATCTGTCTTTCTTCTCTTTAAGTCACCTAAAATATCTGACCTTGACTATACTGATGTGTATCTGTGCAAAGTTTGTCACTAGAGAGGTGTTTTCACATTCCTCCACTGAAGGGAAAGATTGCCTAAAATCTGAGATTCAAATGTACCCCGGGCAAACTAGATTTGGCACGTCACAAATTCGCAAGCCAAATGCTGTCTAATACTTAAATGCCGACACATATCGACAATGAAACATCCTTTGACACAACTCCGGCAAAGAAATCGGAAATCTCCAGTACAGAGCGGATTAGCATTGTCAAAGTTTTGACAGCAAACATGGTAGTGTGTGCAGTTTTTGGATGTAAATTGGACCCTTCGACTATCTACCCAAAAATCCCAAGATATTATTGTGTGTTTCACAACCACTAACGCTGTGTCAGTCACTGCCAGTTACAAGCTAAGCTGGTCTAACAAACAACATTAACAAATAAAAGACGCTAACTACACCCTGCTAGTTGCCGATTTTGTTGCACAACAGACTCCTCATCTGAGTCAACATCCAGACATCCAGAATTTGTCATTGAGGGAGAAAGAGTAGATGTGTTTCCAGCCCCTTTTCAGAGTTTTTTTTTTTTTACTTCAGTGGCAAAACCATGTTAAACAAAATGTTAATCATAACAGAGTATTTTTTACAATTTTTCTCGAGGCAAACTTTATCAATTAATTGAAAAATAATCAACAGATGAATCAAGAATGAAAGTAATTGTTTGTTGCAGCTCTATTGGTGTTAAACATGAAGTAAAATGGTTGTAACAATTCTAGTGACACACCATAATTACAGTGCTGTCCATTGGAGTTAGTTTCCAAACTCTACAAGTATGGGTGCAAACTATCAAACAATGACCTTTTTTAATTGGCTTGTATTGGCAGAAATGTGAGTTTGTTCTGCTTTGCTGAACAGAGTGGTTTATTTGAGGGTTGTGTTGCATAATGACTGTCTGTAAAACCCATGATGTCATCTTTTGTGCCCATCAGGCGATATGGCAGCAATACATTTTACCATGTTGATTTATATTTATGAAAGTCGTTTTATTGACTGAATATGGCAGGTATTTGATAAGAAGCTGAGCTCATCTTTTCATTTTTTTTAATTCTTAGTGTGGGTGATTATTTTATCTAGTTACGCTTTGTAAGGTTGAGCTGACATTTTAACTGTGGCAGTGTGGCTGACAAGTAAGAATGATAAGTTCTTTCAGCAGAGCTGTAGTCAACAATGTCTTTGCTAAGTCCAGGACAAGTCCAAGACCAAGCAAGTCAAGTCTGAGACAGAACCAAATACAAATGGACTTGAGACAGATTCAAAACTGCATCCATCCATTCAGCCATTTGTTATAGATTTTGTGTTGTTATTCTTAACATTTAACTATGATATAACCTCAAGAATCATTCCTAACAGTCCCCTGGCTTTAAACATTTATTATCAGAAAATCACCAGCTGTGTACTTTATTCTGCGCATACTATAAAGTGAAGTTTCGTAATGTAGATCACTGTGGTGATGTTGCTCCAAATTCAGGCATGCTCACTGCACATGCTGTTATCAGGTGATTACTGGAAACTCTATCAAGTCATAAAACAATTTCACCTCTGCTGAACTGAAGAAATACACGTCAATGTAATACAGCTTAACCCTAGTTTGGGTACAGATTATTAGAGAATTTAAAATCTAAACCAATTACACTCAGAGATTATCTGCTGTAGAATACAAACATCAAACAACAAGATTAGAAAATAATGGTGCATCACACACATCCTACAAAATTAGGATTAGCTGTCTTGACAGTGGGAAATGCATATCAGCCATCTTCCTGTCTCACGCTCTTTCACAGGTAAACAGACTCCAAAATAGCTCCCTATTCACTGTATTATATTTACTGTCTGCCATTTTATTTGAGTGTCTGAATTCTGAATGTGAAATTGATTTATGCACTGTATAGTGCCCTCAAAAATTCTCACAGTGGAACTAAAAAAAAAAAAGTAGTGTCCTTGGTAAGTACACAACTTTCTGCTAACAATTCAGTGTGTCGCCTTTAATACATTACATGGATATTAGAACACTCTGTGTCTTTACTGAGGGTCCCTTAGAAAATCACTTTAGGTTGGCTTTGGTGCAGTTTGTATTTGTTTCATTTTTTTTTTAACTTCTGTATCATTTGAGGCAACATTGTGAACGCAGAACAGGGGTTGTAAAAATATATATTATGAAATACTGGACATGGTCAAGCCAAAGACCATAAAAGGAAGGTGAGACCAATGATGAGACTGACGCTACAGTTATTTAAAAGTCTTAAATGATCTTATGTTGTGTGAAGATTAAATTGAATAAACTTGCAAGGTTAGAGGAAATTAATAGAAAATACCCGTATTTTAGAGACAGGATATTACCTGGTTGGATTTTCATATTAATCCATTTGAAAATAGTAAGACTTTTTTTTAAGGAGAATTATTTACAGCTCAATGATTTCCAATCCACTCGTCAGACAGCACAGTAGTAGGAGCCAAGAGAAAAGAAGGTAAATGCTGGAGCTTCTTTTCCTCGCTTGTCTCTCTTTGGCCGTTTTGATGGTTGGCTTTGTTAGACACTAAACAGACTGATATGGCTGAATGTGACACTGCACTATACATGCACTGTTCATGCTTAATGCTGGCATTTTTGTGACAAGTTTTCTCTCTCTTCCAGCTGTCTGGGGAACATATACGAACATGAGGTACAGTAAAGAATTTCTCTATTACCTAACTGCGTTTGAATGAAATATTTGTGATACTGCATGGTAAATAAAGCCATGGTTCTGGACAAAATTTTACCCAATGCCAAATTAAAGGAGCCTCTGTAATAGAACAGTATACCGTAAAAAATCATGTGATCATCAGGCTTATCACATACTGTACTGTACTACTATCCTTAAAACAAAACATTTTTATATTCATCCTTTCTTGAATGGTTAAGTATCAATGCACAAAACTGCCTAATCAGAATTCAGTCCCCAGGATTACTCACCTCTATAAAGTCATACTTTATGGGTGGAGAAGGAAGTCAAATGAGGTTATTTACTGAACATGAGTGTGATCATTATCAGCATGAGCCATTTCACTCCTTGATGGTGTGCAGTTTGACCCGCTTTATTGACCATTCCTGATGAGAGCATGTGGTGCTTGATGATTATTTTTCCTCATGACAAGCGCTTCCCACTTAGCTGGGTCAAATCCAGCAATCTGTGACCGTGGAAAGCGGAGGTTTGTTTCTCAGTGGATTTATCATCTGTGAAGGTTAAAAAACAAATTTAGTCCCTATGCACAATTAAGAGAGTGGTCTGGGGGCCCTCCTCCTGAAAAAAAAATTGTGATTTGAATCCCATTTCCTGCATTTCAACATATATTTGTTACTGTCTTACTTTCTGTATTTTTTTAACCCATAACTTTAACTTTACTGAACTTCACATGGTGAGTTATTCTATATACAGTATATACTGTATATAAAAAAATATTTCTATATATTTCACAACTTCAGACATACAAACTGTATCAAAGAATGTGAAACTTTTTTTCATTATCAACAAACCAAAATCACCTAACCCTTTATACATCACATATGGATTGATTCCCATATTTGCTTTTTGTTTTGATAAGTTTTGGACAGTGGTGGAATGCAACTAAGTACTGTAGGCTACATTTACTCAAGTACTGTAGGCTTCATAAGTACAAATTCAAGGTAGGCTACTGCTTGTACTTTACTTGAGTATTTCCATTTCAAGCAACTTTATAATTGTACTCCACTATATCTCAGAGGTAAATATTGTACTTATTACTCCACTACATTTGTCTGACAGCTTTAGTTACTTTTCAGATTACAGTTTTGTATCTCCGTCCTTTCCAGTGAAAACCACGAATCTCCAGATGTGTTGATTTTGAATATTTGAATACAGTATGGTATTAATACTTTTACTGCAGTAAAGGATCTGAGTGCTTCATCCACCACTGATCTTTAAACACCCCTTGCTTACGTACTAGAAATTAGCATGTCATTCAATGCATTCTTTATTTTCTGTGAAGTTTCAACAAATTACTAATGATAATTAGACCTCTGCTCTCTGTCCATGGTGCTGAAATATGTGGCAAACTTTTAGGGCTGTACCGAATAGTAGGAAGCTTCATTCATAGCGTTGACATTCAAATTATAAATTAACATTCGAAGTTGTGCAGCTAAATAAATAAATTCATCTGATGTTTTTATCAGGGCTGTCAATCGATTAAAATATTTAATCACGAATAATCACATGATTGTCCATAGTTAATCGCGATTAATCACAAATTAATCACGCATTTTTTATTTGTTCAAAATGTTCCTTAAAGGGAGATTTGTCAAGTATTTAATACTCTTATCAACATGGGAGTGGGCAAATACGCTTGCTTTATGCAAATGTATTTATATATTTATTATTGCAAATCATTTAACAACACAAAACAATGACCAATATTTTCCAGGAACTCCCCCAGGTACTGCATTTAACATTAAAAAATGTGCTCAAATCATAACATGGCAAGCTCAACAACAACACGCAACAACCTAAAAATCGCAAGTTGTGTCAATGCGTTAAAGATATTAGTGGTGTTAAAACGAATTTGCGTTGACGTGTTATCACGTTAACTTTGACAGCCCTAGTTTTTATGTAGTTAAACTATTAAGTGTTGTTCTATGTCTAAAGATCACAGCTCTATCTTTTCTCTTTGCTTTGAAATGCAATGAATTCATTGCTTTGAATTCATATAATGATTGTACTGATTGTGTATTGAAATGATGTGAGACAATATAAATAAAAACTGTTTAAGCTCTCATTCCATGGAAGCTATCCCTTTTAATGTCTCTGATTATGGCAGTGTAATGCAAAGCAATGAGCAGCACTGCTTTATGGCAGTATCAGATTTTTATGCAATTTTATCATTATTGTGATGAATTACCTTGATTTGACTGGTATTTAATTTGCTGGAATAGCCCAAAACACACATTCCTGATGTGTTTTATCCACAAACAGTACACACATAATCGACTATATCAAGATATACAAAGATAAATAGTGTGATATAAAGTTATATATACTGAGATGAAGGATTTTATTCACATATTCCACTGTCAATGGATGGGTGGTGTGTCATGTTGTGTTAAATAACAGCGTGGTTCAAGTCAAGAGCTATTTCCTCTGGCTTTGTGATGATTGCTGCCACCATCTCATCTCCCCTGTCCTTATCTTTGTCTTTGTGTCATCATAGATCAATACAAGAACACGGAGAAATGAAGATTGAGCAGAGAATTGATGAAGTGAGTTCGACATGCTGTCAAACACATTGTCTTTTACAGGTTCAAGGAGCTCTGCTGTATGTTGTTGTACACATAATACACCCTTATAAAGACATACACTTAACCTCGACATGCCTTTGCCTAACCTAGATTTTTGATGAAAAATGTATTACCTATAAACATAACCCTTCAGTTATATATTGTATGTGAATCAGCCCTGTAATTTAAATGCTACAAAACTGATGGGGCCATGAAATGATTAAGAAGGTTACAATCAATGCTTTTTTTATGTTACACAAATTCTGCTAGTGCCCAATGAGTTAAGCAATTATCTCTTTAGGCTAATTATCATAATTAAATGAACAGTTGCCCACAATAGTCCTGAGAAAAATGTGTTGTTTTGTTCCTGATGAACAGTGGACGTCGTTATTGATTTCCCACAGTTGAAGCATGTGTGCATGGTAGATGGCTGTAGGTAAATTACAGGATTAAAACCCGGAGCTTTCTTTTTTTTTTGCTATGGGATCATTCAACGAATAAATTATGTTGACTTTACCTCCTTGATAAAAATGTTGATCGTGCAATCCCTACCCCTGACTTAATGCATATTGCTTGTTATTGCTGTTGTAACATATTTAGATTTTGTGTATTTGTTCATAGTTGAGCTTAATATGAATGTTCCTGCAAATGGGAAACAGAACTTCACCTACTGTTTACTTACCTTAGTCTCACCCTTTTAGGGTGATTTGACTGCTTTCTCAACTAACCTGTTTGGTTTTGATTAAAATGAATTCGATTGATCCGTTTTCCTGGTTAGTACGGATCATTTGAGCTGGTGTGAAAGCTGTCAATAAAACCCTAGTGAGGAGCAAACAACTGAACCGAGAACACTTGAAAAGGCAGGTTTCGGTCCACTGCCGAGTGGACTCTGGTGCCTTTTTTGTGGTGTGAAACCAAACAAACCACCAGATCTGGGGACAGGAAATGGTATTGTGCACGTAGAATTGTGGGTGTTTTAGGAGCGCGGAGGATACACACATACATCCTTGAAAATCCTCTGAACAAAGGACTCGGAGATTATGGATCCTCGACATTGAAACATTTCATGTTTGTGATAAAAGTTTCACATAATTTCTGACTTGCTTCATCTTCTTATTATATCACATTTGAATTGTATAATATTTTGTAAATAAAGTTTTCAGATGTTGAATTTTATTTATTTAATTTTCAGATACATTTTCAACAAATATGAATATAATCATGAATATAACCATATCAATTGAGTTTAACTCTACAATTTGTCAAAAAACACATTTTATTGGGGACCCCCCTCAAATGACCACCTGTGGGTCCCGAGTACCCACTTCATTTATAACCTATCAACATCACTGGGCCTTTAAGACACACTGTGGGATCAATTTCATCTTAACTAAGCATTGACTTATTGATTGAAGCATTGATGTATCTTTCACTTCTCAACTTTAGGCTGTGGCTCCTCTCAGAGAGAAGATCCGTGATCTGGAACAAAGGTGTGTATCCCTTTCTTATGCACAAATGTGTACACACATACACCAGCTCAATGTTAGTAAGAGGAAAGCGTTGCGAAACTTGTCTGCAGACTTGTGAACACTGACAACTAGCATTTCATTCCACTGTCAATATAAGCATATTTACTATATTGCAATACCAACTCAATGCTCAGTGAAAAGTTAATGGGCTATTTATTAGAATTAAGACCCAATGTTATATGCATGGTTTAATTATTTCTTTTAATCGTTTTCTCCAAAACAATCACATTTTCACTCAAAGCTAACCTAGAACACCCAGAGTCCGACTCTAAATGACATGAAAAGACCCTTTAAACATGCATCAATGCTGTTAGACCAGTTTGAAGTCCATGGAAGAGCAGCAAGCTGTGCTGATTTGCATAGCTTTCCTCCCCAGTTACCAGTTATTTGATATTATAAGATTAGAACCCACATGACTTCTTCATAGCAGGCTATCCATGAATGAAGCCAATATTGGCTGTTCCATTGCAGCTACTGATGGCACATAAATTCTGCTTTCAGAGGTTAATTATTTGTCACCTTTTATGCCTTGAATACTAATAAGACAGAAATATAAAGGCACTTGTCTAGCTTGCGTCCATTGCGCTTTGTCCCTACTGTGTGCTGCTTTCTATAAACCTGCAATATGCCACAGGATTACAAGACCCTTTAAAAAGAACATTGATTAGGCATAAATATATTTAAGCTATTTCAATGATTTAAAGGACAAGTTTGCTTAATTACCTTTTAGAGGTTATTTCCGTTGGCGTGGCCAGTGTTTCTATCAGGTGTAAATAACATTGTATTCACAAAAGTAATTGCTGAGATTTTGAATGTGGCAACATCTCTAATTCATTAATCAATCCAAATTATTCAATTATTCAATCATTTTTTTTGACTAGTTAAAACGAAGATATAAAATTACATGATAAATAAAATATAGTTAAAAAGGTTGTAGATTAAAAATTACCCACACATTGTCAACATTTTATTCAGTAAATCTGCATGTTTATGGTAAAGAAAGATACAATAAGACACCATGTAGCTTCAGTGCCTGAAGCAAAGCAATTCACTTGTAGTGCATGTTATGAGAGCAGAGCTTTCAGAATAATGCAGTGAGAGCCCACTTATTTATTTTTCAAGAACTGGATTACATTTAACTTTTAAGTTTTTCTTTCTTTGTCTCCTTTCTCTAGTTTTTCTCAGAAATACCCGCCTGTGAAATTCCTGTCAGAAAAGGATCGGAAGAGAATTTTGGTATGCGACAAACACAATTTCAAATGACAATCACATTCACAATGACTATTACACTGAGGACATGGCCATTAGTTGAGCCACTTTAGCAGCACTTTGTCGCAGGTTATATGCAGACTGAAACTCCAACATCAGCTCTAATCCTCACTAATCTCTTAATTAAACCTAAACATAATAATTTCATTGGCGGAGCATGTACAAGTGGCACACATCCTAAGATTAAGTGCTGTCTGAGAGGGTCAGATTTGGGAAAGAATGTCCTTTAAGACACCTGCAGCTGTTTTCACACAATTTAAAAGGAAAATCTGTTTTTACACAACCTGTGTCTTTTTAGCCTATGCTAGCAATGTGGCTCTATATGGATGGCAATGTCGGTGTACGGAATTTAAAAAATATTTGCCTGGCAACTTTTAAGAAATAATTGGTGCATAAAATTTCTGTTTTTAATGTGAGATGAGCCAAGATTAAAATGCATACAATAATCATCACCTTGTGCCTACATGAGTAAATGAAAAGCATACTATTGCTGTTCAAAAGAGAAGTGTGCAATGATCTGTATGTGTGAGAGAAAGCAGGAGACAGTTGTAACTCTTTAGGCTTTTATATTGCATTAATTTATAGATGGTTCTGGAAAGAACTGCAGTTGAAAATTTTAGCTTGCTTTATTTCATCACCAAATTTTTTTAGCGTGGATAAAATAAAATTATAGACTTGACTATCCAGCACTGCATCGTTGGATAGTAGACCGAAAAAATATATGTTCTAGATTTGGGAGCTTACTTCACTTGGTGCATTGAGCTCAGTAACGTTAGTCAACAGCCCTGACCACCATACTTGCCAGCCTTGAGACCTCAAAAATAGGGAGGATTTGAAAACCAAGCGGGGGTCCTGTTAGAGTTTCAGAGACTTTGTTTCCTGCATTCAGGTGACTTTTAAATAATGAAATTAACTAAATAATAAGTACACTGCAACAGCATTCATGTTAAATACTTTTAATTTTACTTTTAATTCTCAGGAAAGATTGCAGAATAATTCGCCCCTCTGGCGTGAACTATAATATATTCATCAGTTTTCATTAATTCATAAATTTTTTGCACCTGCTTGAGTATTGCTCCCACTTAGTACACTCCATTTCTCTCTCTGTCTCTCACTCACTGAATACCCTTTCAGACACACACAAAACCCATTATTTCAAATGGCTTGTGCTGCGCCATGATGGCTTTTCGCTGTGTCGAGCAAAATGCAGCGCGCCACAGAGTTTAACCATCTGGCTGAACCCAGCAGCGAGCGCAGGTCAAACTCTCTGTGTCAAGTGCATGCCAGTAAAACGCCATTTGGTGTAGCTATATTGTTGGTGGACGGAAATGGAAATTAAATGAAATTAAAATGATTGCTTAATGTAGCATTAGGATATTGGAATAAACTGGTAAATATATTTTTTTCTCGAAATCTTGGGGGCAATTTTTGTTTGTAGAAAAGCAATATTTTAATCTGCTCTGTCCGCAGTCTCTCATCCACCGCTGCTATGTTTTCCACAAGCACAGAATGCCCGCTCGGCTAACAGTGAATTGTTGCAAACAAGCCAAAACAAAAACTGTCTGTATGTAGTCTAACTGTTTAGCTTAGTTTGCTACGTATCATAAAATTTGGGAAATTCTTGTAAACTTAGCAACTGACTGAGACAAAGCAGCCCCTCCATTTTACCAGCGGTACCTGCAGGCAGCGATTTACATCAGAGAGGACAGGAGGAATGACTGATACTGACTGATGTCTGTGTTCTTCATTCTTTCTAAACTTCACTCAGGAATATTACATATTTTATTGACATTTTAGATTTGTTTCCAGTGAGATATTATTGAGTGTATTTAGTGACTTTGCTGTTGTAAACATTACTGTTGCTGCTTTAGAAACAACATTGTTATATTTAAAATATAAATAAATTCTAATCCTGTTCTGAATTTCTTCTTCTTTTTTTTAAATAATATTTTTTTAAAAAGCAATTATTTAGTATTGAAAAAGAACCAATAAGAGTACTGATAAAGAACTGAACCGATAAGGAGTATCGATAAGAGAAGTAGTATCGATACATGATACCCATCCCTAGTCACACTGTCATGGCTTACTGGAACACTTGAATAGGACAGAGACATTGTAAATGTTTGTGTAATACCTGTGCTTTAGTTACTATGTCAAGTCTTAATGTCTGCTGTCAAGGACTATTGATTTAAATTTCACTGTTACCTTGCGCCTGGGCCACACTGCCTACCTGAGCAGGCGTGTGCGTCGCTGAACCTCTTGCTTTTCATTTCGGCACCCATGTTAGGGCAGCCACACAGCCCGCATGAGCAGCATGGCTGCAGGTGTGGTTCGACTGCAGCTCATCTAGAGATTCAGAGTCTCACCTATTTTTTCCTGCCCAGTACCTGCTAACAGCTAAGAGCTAACTGCTAACTAGCATTCCTCCCAGTGATAATCGCTAGAAGACGTGCTCCGTTGTAGTCTTAAAGTCAGTGTTTCATTGTTCTTTTATGAAATGAACCCCCAGAAGGACTACATATCCTTTTACTGATGTTGTCATGCTTGTGTATTGTTCCACTAGATCACTGGTGGGGCTGGTTTTGTGGGTTCCCACCTGACTGACAAGCTGATGATGGATGGCCACGAGGTGACCGTGGTGGACAACTTCTTCACAGGAAGGAAAAGGAATGTGGAGCACTGGATCGGCCACGAAAACTTTGAGCTCATCAATCATGATGTGGTGGAGCCTCTCTATATTGAGGGTGAGCGAGCGGTGATGAATTTATTTTTAATTACTGTTGAGGATCCAACGTTATAACCAACTTGTCCAGAGCTAACTAAATGTGCTCAAATTATGAGTGAGCCAGGGAGGGCTCACATTAAATTTTAGACATAATATTTCTACTATAATGACAAAATCTTCTGCCCTCACTATAAATGTAGGTGCAAAGGTACTGTAAACATAGTTCGTATAGTTACAAAGAAACTGGATTCACAAAAGTTTAGACTAGCTGTCAAATTAGGTAAATTGTGCTGCATGTCAGGAACTGCTGGTCTTTGTTAATATGATGAGGTGTTCAAGTTTTACTACCCATTACAGAAGTAGATATCCATTTATCTCATAATGTGGACTGAAAGCCCTAGAAAACTGTTTAATTCTTTAAAAAAAAAAACGATTAAAAAGCTCTCAGAAATTACATTTAGCAATGAAATCTAGTGGAACAGAAGTGGGCTGGGACTCCCATTTCACCCACTTCAATTTGGTTTCTCAGTGTGTGTACAGCTACAAGGGTAGACACAATAACAGGACTACAAAAAAATCAGCTTTCCCCTGGAAGAGAAAGCTGGGGAAATCATGTGTCTCTAACTTCGTTCCCCAAATTACCAGCCGGCTTTCTTGTATACATAATGTTTACGAAATTAGATAACTGCAGAAATCCGTCAGTAATCCTTCAATTTAAGTGCCTAACTTCCCTCAGACCCCATTGAGCTGGGGCTGAGTCGAACACTAATAATGTTTATTTACCGAGAGAGGGTAATCCACAATGCTTTATCTTCATTCATCTCAATTACTTTTCCATTGATTCCACAGTGTTTGTTCATCATTCTATTTCAGCTACGAAAATAACCGTCCTTTATTCTCCTTTTGAAAGGCAAATGTCACGTCTCGGTTCTCAACAGTGTTTTCCAAAGCAGTCATTAAAAGTAATTCAGATGTACAAATTGCTCTCAGCATATAGCAGTTGTATGTAATGTATCTGATGGCCTTCATTGGTGAAGGTTTTACATAAGGTTACATGACCTAAGGCTCGTTTTCTCTTTTGAATGCAATAGTGTACACAGCTTATGAAATGTGTTGCTCATTGCCATAATGAGATGAGCAACAAAAAACATTAACACACACATATAATGCAGGGTTGGAGCAGAGAACTGCTGAGTTTATGTCACCATGGGTGCCTGGTTATGTCTTAAAAAGGGGGAGCAAACTTGGAAATATACACGATTGGTGTGGGGTCTGGGGGTCCTCCCCCGAATCCTGTTTGGCGACAATACAAGCCAACTTCAAAGGTTGGCTGAAGTCAGTGGACCGAGCAGATTCATTCAACATACTCTAGCCTATCTCTTCCTATGTTCTATGTCCAGTTCATGATCGCAGTGAAGCTAAATTCTTGTTTCTTAACTTTGTAAACAGCCAGACTCCTGTGTGGATTGACAGACTGTGATTGACAGCTAAAGCATGCTGTGGCAAATGATCAGCGACGGTTTCAACCGAACCAACTCAAAGGGTGGTCCAAAAATGTGTGATTTTTCTATTTCTGTGTTTTTGTCAGTTGCTGAAAATAGTGAAATTATCATTTATATAGGCTGCTTAAATATAATCACCTGATTGCGTGGACTATATGAGTGGGCTAGCAAAACTATAACTTTGCTCCCCCTAATTATATAGTGGGGATACATTTGCTCCACTTGCTCCATTGCTCAGGCGTTTATGGTTGTAACATGACAGAAAACAAATCTTGCAGTAATACAAATATGGCCAATCTGGGGGTGCTCAGTGGCAGTCCAGGATATTTTGGTTCCCCTAGGCGACCTCTAGCTTGTATCCGTTGTGGGGTGGAGTTTGGGCTTTTGAAATGCTGAAAAAACAGCAGTGGCAGCAAGTTATATCAGCATTTCTTTCAGATCATAAGTGCAGTAGCAGGCATAGCAGAGGAAAAGAGAAAGCTGAGGATTGAATGTCTGTTGCAGTAGAAATTATGTCCTTGTGTATGTAGCAGTGCACTTGACAGGTCAGCCTTGAGCCAGCTCACAGGCTTCGCTCCAGTTTATGGTAAGAAGACCTTGGATTGAGCAATTAGCATAATATAATGCATGGAAAGTACAAGCGGTGCACCAAT
Organism: Adelosebastes latens; assembly: GCA_916700685.1. NCBI lineage: Eukaryota > Metazoa > Chordata > Actinopteri > Perciformes > Sebastidae > Adelosebastes > Adelosebastes latens. The sequence continues at coordinate 5,687 of CAKAKR010039147.1, read as the reverse complement.
TTGATACAATAGGTTGTTATCACCATGACGTGTCCGATTAACATCAAATATAGTCACTGTTATGAAATACTGTGTTTCACATAGTCTGGCACGCAGCTGTGTAACGACTCACACAGACTAGCTGAAGACACAAAAACAGCAGTAGCAGTATTAAATCATAATTATGCATAGGGTAACACAGGCATCAGAAGACAAGCTGTGAAAATCCATGACTCTAGTGAACACAACAGCATAATATACATCTTATCCCTGTGTTTGTTGTAGTAAAATAATGTTCCTCCTTGTGATATCATAAATTCTCACAGCTTTCAGTGCCATACGGCAGTGATGTTATTGTTTATTTATGTTAAAACAGGGGAAGATGAGAAGAATTGGTGGATGGTGGAAGGAGTCTTGCAAACTCCATGAAATGATAGATAAAATAAAAATAAAAAACTTGAAAATGGAAATCACTTAAAAAAAAAAAAAAAAGAAAATAGTAAACTAACAACAGACACTGGGAGACTTCCTGCTGACATCAGTGTCTATTTTCTTTTTTACGTAGGAAATGACATATTACAATGAACAGAAAAATGTTCAGAGAGAGAATGGAAAAAGCTATGAAAGTGAAGATGTTTTGAGTTATGGGTTAAGAGGTCATGGACCACTTGCAGGAGATTACATTCACATTGAAAAGAGGATAAAGGAATGGAGTGGTTTAGAAGATGGGAAGGTAATAAGGAGTGTCAGAGATGACTGTGGGAGAAAAAACCTATTGAAGACATTCCATGCAATTAGACCTTGTTATACAAAAAAACACAAAGTTCATGTGCCTGGCTCATATTTTCAGGCCTAAGCCATTTGCACATACCATACCATTCTTTCAAATATGTGATCGGTTTTACGTGAGCAACTGTGGTCAGGAATTCACTCAATAACTATAAAGTAGTGAGTGTGTCACCTTGGACAACTTGTTCTTGTGTGCTCTAAGCTACATTAAAAAGTATAGATATGATTTGCTTCCCTCAGTTGTGGACATTAGACGCAACATACTCTCCTTCAGATTATTTGTAGGGCTGTGTGTTGGCAATAAATCTGGCGATATGATACGTATCATGATACAGAGTTTACGATTCAATATATTGGGATACTGTAAGCAAGGTGATTTATTGCAATTTTTTTTTCTAAGTCAGATTTTTGGAAAACTGTCATAGTTTAAAGAAAATACCACCATATGCTTAAAATCTGAGTAAAAAAAAGTTTACTTTTTATGCAATTTATGCAGTGGGATCTGCATTTCCATTTATCACAGTCCCTGTAACATCCAACGTCATAGCACTACTTTTAGAGGGCACGTGCACTGAGAGGGTGCATCTCTTTGCAAATTAAATAAAGTATTGACTAGTTAATCTTTGGATGTAAACTATTAATGAAAAAAACAGTGTTTTTGAGAATCGATACAGTATCACAAAACATAATATCGCAATACTCAATATTTTCTTACACCCCTAATTATTAGTGCAGTTTTTTTTTCAGTCCTAAATTTGTCTGGTTATCAGTGAAAGCATTAAGATCAAGGTTCCAAAAAAGCTGCAGCACTTAGAAAACAAAATAAAGGAAATTATTCAGTTGCACGGTCATTACATTTTGCTGAAACGTTTCAACGTGAGATGATGTTTCGATGTTTTTCCTGCTCTTTATAGTGGACCAGATCTATCACCTGGCATCTCCAGCCTCTCCTCCCAACTACATGTACAATCCCATCAAAACACTCAAGACCAACACCATTGGCACTCTCAACATGCTTGGTGAGTACATTAATTGCAAACCTGCCCTTACATGACTTCATATACAGGTCTCAAAAACAAGGTTTCATATTAAGACTTCCTCGTCTGAATTGAATCCCATTTAATTAGATGTGCTTCTTGTTACACTTTCTTAAGAGCACTGTAATACATTTGTCATTTATAATGCAACAAATGTGAAAATATGTTTTCATTAATTGTTTTTTTTCCCCTTGTAGTGTGGAGCAAAAGAACTCGAAAACCTTATTACTTACCAGACAATTTCTCCCTCATTACATTTTCAATTTTTATCCATGCCAACTGCTTACAGTCTATCCAGCAAAATACTGTATTTATTTATAAACACTTTAAATGAGAATCAATACCTCACGTCTTTCAAATTGAACTTATGCTCAAAATTAGGCAACAGAATTCCATATTTCATAAATAATGAAATTGATTTATCTTGAGAAGCGCAGACGAGGTTCCCTCTCACTAACAATGGTGTAATTTTGAGAGGAATTTTATAATGTCTCCTGTGAATGACTACTTACAGATAAAGTTTTGTCAAAGCACTGTATAAATATTGACCCAAACTTTTTATAATATATTCAGGACAGTCTTGTAATGGAAGAAAAAACAAGACCAATCGATATGTGCATTTCATAAAAAGACACATTTTGTGGAGTGTGCAGCCTTGGCAGTTTGTGCTATCTTACTTCTGTCTATTTTTTGTTTTTACTCTGGTTTAAGGAAAGGGTTTGATCTCCTTTGTTTCACGCAAAAGAGGATTGTGTGCTCTAGTCCCTTTTTTCCCCTTGGAAGTTTGAGCTGAGAGGCACCTGATTAAGCTGCTTTCTGTTGGAAGATGCACGGAGAGCCGTGTAGCAGCTGTTCTCACTGTGTTGTTTGTCTCCAAGGTTTGGCCAAACGTGTGGGCGCCAGACTTCTGCTGGCTTCTACTTCTGAGGTTTATGGAGGTAAGGAAGATGCCTCCCGCTCACACAAGTTATGGTTAGCCTTGTTTAAAAGGCAGCATTTATAATAATAAATTACTATCTATACTCGCTGGAAATACTTGAACTATTTGTACCAAACAATCACAGAGAGACTCATTATCTTTGTCCTGAAAACCAATCATAGCACGGCAGGTCAGTTATCTGTTGAGTGCTAAAACGCAGCATGTCTGGACAATCTGTAAGATGGGAAGCATGCTATTACAGATCCCTTAGCTTTTAAAATGTGTCTGAAATGTTTCTAAAATGTTTATGTTCCAGATCCAGAGGTACACCCACAAAATGAGGAGTACTGGGGCCACGTTAATCCAATTGGTCCTCGTGCATGCTACGATGAGGGGAAACGTGTAGCAGAGACCATGTGTTATGCCTACATGAAACAGGTATCATTACTGCTTTTGAAATAATAGCAGGTCTGAGAGAGGTGATTTATTTTTTATTTGATTGACGGTCACATTAGTCCCTGTGTGACCTTCCATCAGCAAAATGCTTTGGAGCAACGCTACAATTCTGCAAATGTGACCATAAGCCAAACCTTTAAACAATCAGTCTTGATTTATAAAGAAAATGTAATGGTTTGCTCAATACAGTCCAAAGCTCTCTGACGTTGAAAAGAGCAGAATTACTGCATGTTTGGACTGGAAATTGCCACCATAAATCAATCGATCAATCAATCAATCAATCAATCAAACGTTATTTATGTAGCACCTTTGGAACAAATCACATGCACTTCAAAGTGCTTTACAAGCGATCAACAAAAATTAGGATGTTAAAAGTAGTAAAACGTTGACAAAATAAAATAAAACTTAATGATCAACAGTAAAATCTTGATAAAACAAAATAAAGTAAAATATATAATAAAGATGATAATAGAATAGGTTTAAACAACAAAACCAAGAAATTATAAAACACTACATAAAAGCCAGACTAAATAGAGTACTGTTCCAGCACTTGAAGCGTAATGTTGAATTGCCAAAAGTTTTTGTTCTGCATTGTGGAACAGTTAAAAGAGAAGAACTGGAGGATCTGAGAGGCCTTCCTGGTTCATAAACCAAAAGCCTTTCTGAGAGGTAGTCTGGTGCACGGCCGTGTAGTGCCTTATAAACTAATAAAATAATTTAAAAATCAATACGAATACTGACAGGTAACAAGTGTAAAGACTTTAAATTAGGTGTAATATGTGCACTTCTTTGGGTCTCGTGCAGCAGAATTTTGAATTAATTGTAGCTGATCTATTGTATTCCTCGGTAGACCAGAAGGGAGAGCATTACAACAGTCTAGCCTGCTAGTTATGAAAGCGTGAATCAGTCTCTCTGTGTTGCTCAGAGAGAGAAATGACTTCACTTTGGAGATGTTCTTCAAATGATAAAATACTGTTTTTGTGACACCCCGCACATTATCCTTCAAGTTAATATCAGTATCAAAAATCACTCCTAGATTTCTTGCTTCTTTGCTTTGGTTGAGTCCTAGTGTATTTAGTTTACTTTTGTTTTATCCTGGTTGAGCTGTAAAAAATTCCGTGACATCCAGGCCCTTGTATCTAAAATACAGTTAAATTTTCAAGTAGAATGTGCACCCTGCATTTTTGTTCCATTTGCACTAAATCATTTAAGATGAAATTATTTGATTTGCTATGTCTTCATCCTGTGTTAATGATACAAGTCTGCGTTTTAGTGCATGTTTCCTTAAACATCCAGATGATGTTGAGGCTATTTTTGATAATTTCTTTCCCGTTGTGACTTGATTGACGCCAGCCTTTGATGATCAGATATGATTGACTTCCCTTGCCTTTCCTCCAGGCAGGTGATATTTATTTATCTGCCTCGTCTCCTGCTCCTCCTCAACTGCTCATTATTTTTTTCACACTTGCTGGGAGGATTCTTGGAAATAGACGGCTTTCAATATCCAGATGTCAGTCGTTTGTGCACAGGGACGAGAATATCACTCATTACATCTATTGTCCAGTCATGTAATCGAAATTCATTAACATTTAAAAACTGATGAGTGTAGGTTATGCAGCGGAAAAAGCATCTCTTACCTGCTCCCCAGACGTTACAATGATGGAAAACTGTATCGGTTGACTTCCGATTGCAAGTTGATATGATGCATTTACACACCATTTTATCATGTACAAGGCAAGTATGCACAGCGATATTTAAAGCACAGGTTCATACGGTCGAGGTACCTCCTTCTCAGTTTTGTAAGAAGAGTAATATGTAGTATCTTTAGGATTTTGGCACTTTTATTGATAGTCACATAATTTTGTAAATTAAGGAGGGTCATTTTCTTAAACCATTATTTTTATTTCTGACAGAAATGCTAAAAATAGATGTCTGAAAGTTCTGATGCTGATTTATTACAAATAAACTAAGCTTAAATAAGACTATAGAAACCAGGAAGTGAAGAGCAGCACATAACTGCAGCCATGTAATCACATTCTGTGAATATTTTTAGAGACAGTGGGAGTAAAATTTCTAATTAAACGCACCAGTGCTTCATTATTTATTTTGTGCCAAGTGATCATGGCGTCCTCTACCTAATTGTAATAAATTAATATTGCACAGATAGGTCCAGATGTTTCCCCTCATTATATATTGAATCTCAGCTCCAGCATCTCCAAAAAGCCTTATTTGTTGAGCGTTGGTCTTCATATACTTAACTGCAACTCACCAGAAGGGACAGTGTGTGTGTGTGTGTGTGTGTGTGTGTGTGTGTGTGTGTGTGTGTGTGTGTGTGTGTGTGTGTGTGTGTGTGTGTGTGTGTGTGTGTGTGTGTGTGTGTGTGTGTGTGTGTGTGTGTGTGTGTGTGTGTGTGTGTGTGTGTGTGTGTGTGTGTGTGTGTGTGTGTGTGTGTGTGTGTGTGTGTGTGTGTGTGTGTGTGTGTGTGTGTGTGTGTGTGTGTGTGTGTG
>CAKAKR010039146.1:0-13248 GCA_916700685.1 Adelosebastes latens | reverse complement strand
GCACACTGTGGGGATGGGGGGGTGGGGGGGTGGGTGCGATCAAAGCTCCCTTTCATTTCAGCTCCAGACTGTGGCCTCAGATCAGGCCTCCATTACTGCAGGGATGTGCTCCTTCACCACTAAATTGTAGATCTCGTTGCAGCTCCTTCTGTCTGATGGCCTCACTTTTTCCCCGTATTTCTGATCCTGCCTTTTGATTGGCCCGATATGCTGAAACAAAAATGAGAGGAGTGTTCGTGTTTAGCGATGAACTGCAAAAATAAAGGCTTTCTATCCTAACAAGCCACTTATTCAGGCATTGAATCTGAAGAGAAGTGAATTTGCTGGGAGATAATTTCAGTTGTTTCTATGCAAATCAAGATGTGTCAAGATTATTCAGAATTGAAAGACATTATCTCAGCTAATGTCAAGATATTGTCACCTGCTTCTCTAATTGAAACAGAGATAAGCTTCTTACCACACAGTTTCTCACTGGTTCTGAGGAAACATTTCTTACATGTTATGACAAACATTGGTTCGACTAATTCATGTACTGATATTAGGCTTTCCTATTATCCAATCATCTGCCTCTTCCTGCCTGACCACACAGAAATTAAATCAGTATGGAAGGACATTTCATTTTCTTTGCATATCCAGCAATTCTTTTTTAATAATTGTGTTCTATTTATGTAATATTTAGGTTACAGTAAAGTTGCAGTTGGAAACCCATTAAAGTTGGAAACCTTGTTTGTGAGGGACAACTGGCGATAACACACGTTCCTACAACATTAGCCACAGATTTATATGTATACTGTATGTCAGGTGGTTTGAGATAAATCATAATAACAGAGTCCAACATGAAACACTAACAAATATGAGGACTGAAATCTTCATCTAGCGATATCAGACCATCATCAGATATAGGCTACTGATAGTTTAATGCTAGCTATGAAAAATGCATTCTAGCGCCACCTTCTGGCCAACTGTAAGGAGCTAAATATAACAGAGTTGTCTCTCTATTTTATATCCATTCAAACTATTTTAGTTTAAAAAACAACAACAAAACAAATTGTATTTTTTTAAGTAACATTTCTCCATTATGATTGGATATTTTAAAGGTCCCATATCGTGCTCATTTTAAGGTTCATACTTGTATTTTGTGTTTCTACTAGAACATGTTTACATGCTGTAATGTTAAAAAAAACACTTTATTTTCCTCATACTGTCGGCCTGAATATGCCTGTATTTACCCTCTGTCTGAAACGCTCCGTTTTAGCGCATTTCGACGGAATTGCGACAGAATTGCAACAGGATTGCGTTGCTAGGCAACAACTTGGGTCCATGTGTACTTCCTGTGTGTTGATGACATTCACATACACTGCAACCAGGAATAAACTGGGACACATTTAGAATGTTTATGTTTAAATCTGTGTAAAGGGTCTAAATATTGTATATTTGTGACATCACAAATGGACAGAAATCCTGACAGCTTGTTTCAAATGCAGAGTTTCTGAATACGGGCTGTGTGTATCTCCCTGTGGATTGAGCGTTTAGATACTTTCACAGTATTAATATAGAACTTAAGCCTGCTTTATAATAAAAAAAAACATGAAAATCTCACTTTTTTATAATATGTCCCCTTTAAGGAAACATCTTGTGTCCGTGCCCTTGCCCCTGTACTCTGTATGGCCATATTTTGTCATTCTGACATCATCTTGCTTCTTGGCTGTTGGATGTTGTGATGATGTATCAAAGTTTTAATGTATCCCTGAAACTGAACAGGTTAACCCTGCCCACCATGAATGAAGCTTCTGGTGTCCCTTAATGGTCTAACTGTTGTTTCCACTCTAACAGGAAGACAGTTCTGAGGGAAAGTTGACAGTTAAAGAATCAAGTTTTAACTCTAAGAGTTTCTAACTGTCAGCTGTGAACAGCATCAGTACACAAACACACAACAACGTATTGATATTTGCATTTGCTTTCAAATACAAAGGCCTGTGTGTACCTTCGATCAGACCCAAATATCAGTTCTATTTTTACAATGCTGTAATGTTCTAATTGTGACATTCTTAGAAAGGAATGGCATACAGCCTGTACATTTAATATCATTTACCAGAAAACATCTCAGCTCTGCTTACAGCTTGTACAACTGATATGCATGTTCTTTGGCTTCTGTTTGCTTCAAATCTTCTGACAGGAAAGAAATAGTCTGATAAACAAGTTGCATCCAATTCACTCCATAAACTGTGAGTGAATTGCTGTTGTCACAAATGCAAAATGACCTGCGTCCTGCGTACACTGATTCAGTCTTCAGAGGGAAGACGGCTGACTGAGCAGATAGTTGATAAAGATCATTAAAAAGCCTTTTTCAGAAGCAACATTGATCCTCCTCTCAGGTTTATTCTCTGCTACCTGAGCATGTTTCATCTCATAATGTTCCCTTTACGTTCTGACAATATGGGAACCTGTGAACTGCAACATTCATACAACGTTATTAGCATTTCAAAGAGCTCTCTTGCATTATTTCCTTTTTCTTTACAGAAATGTTCTGGATGTGACATTCTGAGATTGTTTTAATATTGAACATGAGCGATGGTAAAGAATATATCTGGGTTTACAGAGGCCCTTTATTTCCCGCTCATATAAACATGAATTAATGGTTCTAGAACAGTTAACTACTAAACCCCCAGCACTGGGAGCTGTGCTCACACCTGTACGTTTTATCTGAGCCACCAAGCCTCTAAAACTGCACACAGTTTGGAGAACTGACAACACCTCTTGCTTCTCTTTTGACACAATATTGACTTCATTACTTCGGTATACTGTTTTTAAACAGCTTTCGAACACACTCCATAAACTGTGTTTCACAGTCTGTAGCTCACCACAGATGCGTCCTATGTAGAGTAACAGTCTGACTGAGGAACTGAGGAAGTAGTTGGGTTCACCAAGGCAAGCTCAGTGGGTTCTGATGTGATCTGTTACTTTTAATATCATTTACACTAAACCTCTCCGGACATCCCGGTAAACTCTGTTTAAACGCTTATTTGACTTGTCACAAATGCAAATTAAACTTCTGCTTACATTAAATGTGTAAAATGAAATCTGTGGCATGACCACATTCCTGTTTGATAAAGCTCATCTAATAGAGGGAACATTGATCTTATATCACACAATGTGGCGTATTTATTCAGATTCCTGACAGATCAGATCAGCTCGGGGCTCACCCGGTCTGTACATGGACAGTAGGACACTTTTACACCCAATTAGCGCTTCTGATTAACACATTGTAATGGTGCATTGCAATGGTAAAGCCTACCAGGAGTCTGTTTACTCGGAGTGCAGATGTCCACAGGGCTGTCGGTGCTGAATAGGATTGTAGTGTGCCTCAGTCCGACCTGACACCCTCCGCTGGGGAGAAGTGCAGATTGGGTGTCGGTGAGTCCCCTGGTCCGGTGTGTGCCCCCCTGTTGCTTTAAGCAGTGCGTCCTGCCGTCCGACAGGAGGCGTGTCTCCCCTACGGCCGGAGCGGAGCGCAGCGCAGAGCAGCGCTACCAGATGCAAGTGCGTGGGAAGCGCCTCGGCTCCTCCACAGAAACAGAAACAAATCAACTTCTTTGTGCTGCTCTGGTGACTCTCCCCGGATCCAGCTCTACCTATGGTAAGACCATTCTTTCAAACTTTACATTGATTTGTATTTTTTACTTCTCTTTTTTTTTTTGCGACTTACATCTTTTCAGGAACATGTTAGAAGAGGCCGAAGTAGGAGAATTTTTTAACATCGTTTCCAGCCGGCAAAACGCGCAGAGAACACCGTTACGCACCGAACTGGGCAGGTTTGAAGTTCATCCGTGAGTTTAGGGGCAAAGCCGTTTTGAAGCTGCGCACCCAGAACGTAAATAACATTTAGGCTAAATGTGTCAGAAATAAGCTCCGACTTGTGATTTAATAAGCCTGGGAGATGTGTGACCTCCCGCGTCTTTGCACGACCTCTATTTGGAGACGCTTGTCACCTCTTCGGGTCCCTCCGCCTTCTCCTCCTCCTGATACTGATGCCTTCACTGTTGGCTTGAAAGACATTATGAGGCTCGTTAAATGCCACCGTGATCCGCTTTATGAATGATCCGTAGATAACGTCTCTAGTTCACGGGGCTGGACGGGAACTCGCAGAGACGAGCCGCGCATATACATTCCATAGTTGATGAGCACATTAGCTTTAAATCAACTTTATCATCAGGCAGCGGTGCTCGGTGGAGGGGCTCCGCTCAGCCGCTTTTAAAGCCCTCTCACATGTTCAAAGGGGCATTTGTTGAGCTGTAGCTCCATCTGTAAAAAGAGCTGAATATAAAGAATCCAGATGAGTGTATGCACTGGGGCCAACTGTGATTTTTCACCTGCCTGCCCCGCACCTTTTTGGCCGCTATACACGCCTATCCGAACTGCGAACTTGGTGTTCTGGATATTAGATATCAGATATCTTATTATGACCTCTCAGCGCCTTAAAATAGTGCGCCGATTTACTGATTGCACTCGGAGAGACAAACCAATCTCAGACGTGTGATTTTCCGTTTTGTTCATTAGTCACATATTGGCTCAGGAAACCTACTGACAACCTCTATAATATGCGTTTAATATAGAAGAAATCAAAGTAAACAGTGTTCTAGAAACGGATAAATCAACTTGTAAGTTGTGCTGCATGTTGTGCAGGTGTGAACTGTACCCCAGTATAAATGTCCTCACTATTTAATTATAATTATGACCTTGGTTCATTTTTAAAATCATATTTAGCCTGTGTATACACTTTACTTATTAGTTCATTTTAGCTTTCCAAAAATGTTGAGAGGTCAGGGGAGATATTTGGATGGTGGCCACAAATAAGCAGGCGGTATAGTGAAGCAATATTTAACCTTTAGGCATAAACTGTATCATCTCATGGAGTCGGTCCAGACAGAATGCCCCGCCGCTAATTAAGGAGGCAAGAGCACGAGAGCTGGCAGAAGAAACAGGACCATACGGGGCCGCGGAGTCGCTGTCTGTGGTGCTGAAACCTCCTCAATACTAAGACTTAGTTCAAATAGAGTCGCTGTCCATGGTGCTGAAAAACCCTCAATACTAAGACATATTTAAAATAGAGTCGCTGTCCATAATGCTGAAAAACCCTCAATACTAAGACCTATTTAAAATAGAGTCGCTGTCCATAATGCTGAAAAACCCTCAATACTAAGACATATTTAAAATAGAGTCGCTGTCCATGGTGCTGAAAAACCCTCAATACTAAGACATAGTTAAAATAGAGTCGCTGTCCATGGTGCTGAAAAACACTCAATATTAAGACATATTTAAAATAGAGTCACTGTCCATGGTGCTGAAAAACCCTCAATACTAAGACATATTTAAAGTAGGATCGCTGTCTGTGGTGCTGAAACCTCCTAAAAGCAAAGACTGGTTTAAAACAGATTCCATCAGCTGTGGCCTACATGTGAATTGTCCTTTTACTCCTTCAGTAAACGGCTCTCTTAAATCTCAATAACACAGCTGACGACATTGTTCATGTTTTCCTGAAAATACTGTTAATATTAATTTAGTGCTGACAACTTGCATTATAGACTCTTTTTCTTGGCTCAATGTTTAAATCAGCTTGACCTCCATGTATGCAATATCATTATTGACCCTGTTTAAATTGTGAAGTTTAGAAAATATTTTTTTTTTAATAAATTTATAAATAGTTGAATAAATAAGATTTAGAAATGATGCATCAGACTATAACCAACCAGAATTAGACGGAAAACTCTGCACGCACATTTACCGACCTTGGAAATAATACACAAAAATCTGTGCTTTTATATATATATATATATATATATATATATATACAGTATATACAAAATCCTTATGGAATTTATTTATTTGTAACTATCAGATGAAAGGCCACAGTCCAGCCCGTGGGAAAATATAGAATATGACAGTTACATTTCTCCGCCTTTCAGAGCGCGGTCAGTAATTCAATAGTCATATAAAGGAGCCGATAAGGCACTTCTTCTTCTTCTTCTTCTTCTTCTTCTTCTTCTTTTCTTCTTCTTCTTCTTCTTTTCTTCTTCTTCTTCTTCTTCTTCTTCTTGCGATTACAAGTCACACACACATTAAATTAGAATGTGATGTTTTTGGGTTGGCTCTTATCGAACAGGCTGAGCAGTCTCAGTCGCAGGAAAAGTGGGAAATCAAAAAGTCATAATTGAGAATAGAGAGCGGTGGTGAAATACAACCGAGGCTATTCATCATGTTGAGTGTACAGTGACAGCTTTGCTTCACGGAGCCCTCACACGAGTCCAAGCTTCACTGACTGCGATCAAACACAGGCGATCTGTTCAGATTCATAGCTCGGCTCTTACACGGCCGTGCACGGCGGCGCTCCGCTGCCTGGAACGGCCATTGAACCGAACCGAGGGACAATCTGAGGGAGAGCGGAGAGCGGCGGCTAGCTGGCCGGGGACATTAGGGGAGGAGAAGGGGGGAGGAGAGCGGGAGGCAGGAGATCTAGATGAAGGGGCGAAGTGTGGTCAGCAGGAGCCGAGAAACAGAGAAACATGCCCGATCCAGCCCGTGCGCTCCCCCACTACTAGTGTTGGCTCGACGTCAGATACCGTGCGGCAGTGCAGCAGGAGGAGCTCGGGCTGGCGAAGCTGCTCTCACCGCCGCTTCACTCACTCACACTCTCACTTGGTCACGCTGGATCTCACCCTCTCACGGGGGGGCACCCCCCCCTCCAATCTCTGCCTGTGTCTTTCACTAGATGGATCTGTTCGTGCTCTGCCCTGCCTAACATGGATGCCCAGCCACTTCCACCAGCACCACCTCCACCATCATCTTCCTCAGCTGAGTCGGAGGGCTGTTTCTTCTTGGCGCAGTGATCTGGACACGCAGTGTTTTTTTTGCTAAATGGATGTGGGGAAACCGTTGCCCAGCCCGCCGGTGGTGCTCAGCCGCCTTGCTTCACGTTAAAGAGAAAACATTTGTGGGGAATATACCGATTCAGGGAATAAAAATCCTGTGCAGCACACAAGCACCATGAAGATCACCTCCCTGCTGATCCTCAATGCGAGAGTCAGGTGCACCGTCAGGCTTCTACTGCTGCTATTACACTGTGTGGGATATTCTCATGGGATGCCACACGTCCTGAGATTTGGTGAGCTACTTCTTCTTTTTCCTCCTAAAAGTTTGATTGGTGTGTTTTCGTCCCCACGAAGTGCGTTGCTCTCACCCCGACCTGTTGGAGACTCACTTTGCCTCCCGTTCCTCACTTGTAGGAAAGTTGCTGCTCTCAGTGGTATTTACGGCGTTTTAGGAGCAATAGCACGAGAGTTCTAGTGTATCCAAAGAGTTGGCACAGACCGGCACTGCTAGAATCCAGAGCTGCCAGAAAGACAGATGAATATAGGAGTGATCCGTGAGGAGGCAGCCTGGAGACTTGTTGCTATTTGGAAAGTTTCACATTTTAAAGGTTTGCAGACATCACACTATCCCGTGTGTGTGTGTGTGTGTGCACTGTCATCTGTTTAGGAGTTTATATCATATCACCCCTTGTGTGTGTGTGTGTGTGTGTGTGTGTGGGTGGTGTACAGTATATTTGGTAGTACTTTATAATAAGGGTACAAATTATATACTAAAGTAATGCTCAACTAGCGACAGGAATTCATGCTACATCCTGCATTCATTCATTAAATTATCATGAGCCATGCATTAGATAAGCATTACTTAAGTATATGATTTGTACCCTTATATAAAGTGTTACCGTATATTTAAATGTGGTAGTGTGTGTGTGTGTGAGAGTGTGTGTGTGTGTGTGTGTGTGTGTGTGTATGAGAAAAACAGAGAGAGACAGTTAAATGTTATTTATTACAGCAGCTTCACGTTTTTAATTTTAAAAATAATCTGCTGTATATTTTTTCCTACTCTGCCTACATGCCTCATCCATATTTCAGAAATGTGATGAATATGCTTTAAGGGAAATTTTGGGATGGCCTTTTGAACCATAATTTTCCTCTTTACACTTCCACTTCCAAAAAACATATTTCATCACAATATGGGGATACGGTATGTTCGGTCCAACACATTGCAGCTATATGATGCTTCCACAGGAAATATTCCACCCCAGCTCCACATGTTTTCATAGCGCCACCATTTCATCCAATGGAAATATTCCAGATGTCTCACATATCATTTTATACGCAATTTAAGGTCGGTGGGTTTGAATAAGTTGACGTTTGTAATGCTGGGGCCAGCGGTTGGAGGTGAAGGCTACTGACTTGTATGTCACACAGTGGAGCTGCAACCACAGAGTGGAACAGCAGAAAGAAGGAAAAGCGCTGCACAAACAAAATCATTAGTGTAAAATATTTGATTTAATTTATCCTCTAAGTCATGTATTTTATCAAGAAAACATAGAGTGATGCGGGCACACAAACACACATAATGCACAGATGCAGTATGCAGATTGCTGCTACTATGAACAGCACACAGATACATTCATATCCACAGACAGACTTTTTGTTGAATAATCAAACGTTGTAGAAGAAACAGTACTGATACTGCAGAGGAAAAATCCTCATTAATTAAATCCACAATGTACATTTCTTTAATTCATGAATGCAAATTGATGAGCTGCATATTGATTTTTGCGCTGATGGAGCAGTAGGATCTGAATCAAAGTGTAGAGGGATAGAGAGGTGAAATCCTCTGGCCTGCAGGGTGCCAGTAAAGCCGTAGTCGGTGACTGGCTCCCAGCTTAGAGACATTCAGTCCATGTGTGGAGGGGAATACAGTGTGCTGAGGGAAACACCCTGTACCCCATTACATCCCATCATTTCATCACAGTCGGTTAAATAGGCCCGTATTTGACAGCAGCACAGTCAGAAGGCTGACACTGAACAGTTACAGCCTGAATCTGTCTGTCGGACAACATGTCTGGTGATTCCATTTATTCCTCCAATCTTCCTTTGCCAAGGCACTTTTATCAGCTACCACTACTTGTGTGTTGACAAATCTGTTCAGCGGGCGTCTGTGGGCCTTTAATGTGTGTGTGCTTTTAAGGTTTCATCATAGAATGTGACAGATTTCACTTTGAATTGTGACAACATTCACCAGAATCAGATCAGTGTCTCAGGAGAGGACTCTATCGATGGAGATCAGGCAGATCACAATATAAACACGTAAAGATATTAAAGGGGAAACTTTGGAGAGACAGATTAAACAACGAAGAGGCTGAGATATCCTGGCATGTAGTCCCTAGTATGGGTCAAACCCCAAAAACACTGGATCGTACACTTCCCATAATGCAACTCAACAGTGTCTTTCACTAGACCCTCCTGCCCCGGTAACGGACAATGTCTTTCAAACTCCACACGCCCAGTTTGTACGTCAGGTTTCTGTTAAAAATTTGAATTCTTATGACATCATCATGCCCTGGTGACATCATCGGGGGTATTTTCTGAGACACAGAAGACACAGAATACTCAGTACTCAATAGTACTCCCTGTGACAAGTAAAGTGTAATGCTGTAGTGCTCTTTAAATGACTGCTGTAACCATGGAAGGTCAGCAGGCGAGGCTACATTAAGTAGCCAATGTAGACAATTAGTATGGCTAATATGCACACTTTAAATTCTCTTTTAGTACTTTAGTATGAAATCTTTAAATCCACAAATTTCAGAAATGATTGAGTGCTATAATGAAATCAAGAGTGTATCTTTAAACAGGAGCAAGTATACACAATATACAATACTATGCAATTATGGCTGTCAATCAATTCAAATATTTAATCTATTCTTAGATTCTAATCATATCATATCATATATCTAATCATATTTAATAATTGTCCATATTTAATTGATATTAATCACAAATTAATAACACATTTTTTATCTGTTCAAAATGCACCTTAAAGGGAGCTTTGTCAAGTATTTAATACTCTTATCAACATGGGAGTGGACAAATATGCTGCTTTACGCAAATGTATGTATACATTTATTATTGTAAATCAATTAACAACACAAAACAATGACAGATATTGTCCAGAAACCCTCACAGGTACTGCATTTAGCATAACTGCAGCCCAACAGACAACAACAGCTGTCAGTGTGTCAGTGTGCTGACTTGACTATGACTTGCCCCAAACTGCATGTGATTATCATAAAGTGGGCATGTCTGTAAAGGGGAGACTCGTGGGTACCCATAGAACCCATTTACATTCACTGATCTGGAGGTCAGAGGTCAAGGGACCCCTTTGACAGGTTTTCCTCGCAAAAATTTAGAGCAAGTTTGGATCGTTATTTATCGTCCTTCGTGATGAGCTCGTATGACATGGTTGGTACCGATGGATTCATCAGGTTTTATTGTTTCATGTGATACCAGTATCTTCACTCTAGCTTTAAAATTGAGCCGCTATAACTAGATTGCGTTAATGCATTAAAGAATTTAGTGGCGTTAAAATGTTAATTATTACCACGTTAATGTTGACAGCCCTAAATACAATACAATTATTCTTTATTGTCTACAAGGGTGGAAATCGGCCTTCAGCTCACCAAACACAGGAAACAACAACATAAAAAACAGACAAGCAGTTAGTAAAAACAAACACACAGACAGGTCATATTACACATTAAAACAGCTCATGTCCGTGTCGGTGGCTTAGATCTATCTAATATACTTATTGGTGATGTCTTACACCTGAACTTGTCCACTATCAAAACTGTGTTTCTTTAACTCCACCAATTGAATTCTGACTTCACAAATAGGATTTCCTCTGCTTCTGGAGCAGCTTTGACGCCGGGAAATGACATGAAAAGAGCTCCCTATTAATGCAATAATCCCAACATTAAATTTCCGGATGTGTGTTGGCCATTCATTTGTAGTAGCTATTCTTCAAAATAGGAGCTTGCAAATGGTTCAACTAATTCAGCCGTTGGAAGAATTATGGTGCAAGAGTGATGGATAGCTAAATTGGATTTTCATTTTGAAATTCAAGCACAAGAAAAAAAAAAAAGCTTTTCACAGATTCCCATTGTAAGTTTTTAAAAGAGCTTTGGAGCAGAGATGGTTAAGATGATATTTTGAAATAGCTGTGCTTGAAATAAGGACATTGAAGCAGGGTAAGAGCTCACATGGTGTGATTGTTCAGCAGTTGTGTTTGTTGAAGACAGAGGCTCACATGCTGACATCCTCTGATGATAGAAAGCACATAACTGAATTCTCCCACGGCCCGTTGAAGATAAAGCTTGATACAGATCAGCTGTAAGCAGCGATAGACTGAACCACCGCAACATGTGACCTGCCAGCTCTGTAACTAGGACTCTAGCCTGCTGGGTCTGCTGAAATGTTTGGCTTTTTGAGGAGTCGTATTGCAGACAGGTGAGGTCAGGAAATTGGATTACTTGTGTGGAGGAGAAGCCATATTCAGGGTCACTTCACAGGAATGCAGCAGAATGTATTTCACACATTCACTGCATGAGCTGGTGGTGGAAAGCAGACGGTTCCCCCCTTTAGAAAAGTAGCATTAGCAAAAAAGTTTAGGTCAAGGAAGTGGTCCAACTAACAGACAGTGTGGGAAGTCATGGATTAAATACAACATTTTTAATCAGAGCCACAGAGTCACGGACATCCACGAGTCTCCTCACATCCAAAAGAAGCGATTTTAAGCAGTAGTTGTGTATCTAAAAATGCATCAATTCATACTGGCACTTAATGTCTCTGTGCTCTCTGCAGAGTGGAGATTGAATCAGGTGCGTTGGCGCCTGCTGCCATGGTCTGCATTAGTATAAAGGTCACCGTCTAATGGGGCAGACGAGCTAAATGTTGCAGGTCAAGGCCAGAAAAACCCTCTTTGGAAAATAACTGGCTCTCTGAGAAGGCAGCCTGTCAATAACTGAACAGAAAAGTTGACATTATCCTCCAGGCTCCGGCCCCCGCCGCACTGATGACTTGAAAATAAGGAGATTTGCAGAGAAACGCGAGCTGCTTGGAAACAATGGGTGGTTAAGCGGATCATTGCGCAATGGAGAGCATTAGGTATGAAATGGGAGGCGATAATCATAACATCCTTCAATGAACAAGCTAATTTCCCTATTTGCTTTCCAGTTTATCAATGTAGCTGTAGGCGTAAGAGTTTTCTGACAGCTTGGAGATGTTACAGATTATAGTAGCATGAAGTGACAAAAGACAAAACTAAATGTGTATTAATCCTCAACTGAAAATAGTCCCCAACAAATGCACTATTTCTACTTGTTTGACTGACGTTTGCTAAAAACTTCAGGGGCCAGCTGCTTTAGGAAAATACTGAGCCATGTTTGTAAAAGAAACTGTAAACCTGTATTTAAAGATTGAAGTGTTCAGTAGGAACTAAATGGCTTGGAGCTGAGAGCCACAGACTGGGTGGGGGAGCCAAGGGGGCTGGAGCCGATCACTGACGATGACACTGAGTGAAGGCTTGCCATATACAGTATATATATATATATATATATATATATGACTGATGCTGCAATAAGAACAGTCTCAAAAATACTGTCATCAAAGCAATATAGAAATACAAAACAATATGTTATTTTCTCCTTCAGAGGCATGAAGGCAAGTCTATAGCTTAGACTTATAAACCAAGAGTTATAAATTGTAGAACTATAAAGTTAAGTCTATAATTGTTCCCTGGTTGGATTTGGAGGGAAATTTGCTGGTTTGCTTTACGGCCCAAAACAGTAAGAGGGCGCTATTCTGTCAGCGCAGGAGTAAAGCTGAAGCTGTCAGAGCGTCTGGCAGTGACAGATGGTGGAGGGAGAGAAAGTCTGATGGAAAAATCACTTCCAACAAGTTGATCCACTTCAATACAGACAAAGAGGCTGAGGAGTGGAGGGAGAGGGGTGTGGGAAACAACATGCAGCCATTAACATGCACTGTTGTGTTTATGTGCACTTTCTCTTTTCTGTGTCAGACACATGTGCATGTGTGCAAACGTTTGTTTTATTCAATATGTATTTTCTGACATAACTTGCTCAAAACATGCATCATATGGAATGTTGTCATTGCTCAAACTATAATGTTAATTATGTATATATCTATATCTATATCTATCTATATACTGTATATCTATATAGATATATACTGTATATATCTTTATACTGTATATATCTATATCTATCTATCTATCTATCTATCTATCTATCTATCTATCTATATATATATATATATATATATTTGCTTATTTTGTAATGAACTCATGAAGTTTAGGCTC
>CAKAKR010039145.1:0-41636 GCA_916700685.1 Adelosebastes latens | reverse complement strand
ACACACACACACACAGAGAGAGAGATAGTGAGATAGAGAGACAAACACAGAGAGAGAGAGAGAGAGAGAGAGAGAGAGAGAAAGAGAGAGAAGGAGAGAGAGAGCTGCACATTGGTCGGGGCTACTTTTCTGACGACACACCAACAACCGTCAACCTGTGGATAGGGTTGCGCGCACGGTGCGGGTGCTCTCTGTTGTGTCTCCACTGCCACCCTCTCCAGGACAACATCCAGGACGCATGAACTGGGAGAGGGTGCCGGTTCGATTCCCGCTTGGAGGAGGTAGAGGAGGAGGAGGAGAAGAGAGGAGGAGGTAAAGGAGGAGAGGAACCTAAAAGTTGAAGAGGCCCCCTTGTTGTGCGCCATCCCCCGCTTCATGAATGGCCGGACCATGGAGGAGATGCCATCATGCGAAAGAGTCAAGACCCGGCGGAGGAAGGGTCACTGCTGCCCGGCCGCCGCCGCTGCGCCCCTGGGCGACGAGTTCAACAGCCCGGAGCTGGAGGCTCTCTTCCAGACCTACAACCTGAAGCTGGAGCAGACTGCCACCCTCAAGGCTCTGGCGGTGCTCATCGTGGCCGCGTCGTCGCTGTCCCTGGTGGAGCTGCTGTCCAGCGCGCACCTCACCTTGTCCAAGGGCTCCTACCCGGTGCACTGCGTGGTCTTCCTGTCGCTCTTCATCGTCACCAACGTCAAGTACCTGCAGGTGACGCAGCTGCAGCAGATAGCCAAGCTGGCGCTGCTCTTCAGCTTCACCTTCGCGCTGCTCTGCTGTCCGTTCCCGCTGGCGCTCGGCGGCAGCACGCCGGAGCTGCTGAGCGCCGCCGCGGCCCCTGAGCAAGGCGTGTGGCAGCTCATGCTGGTCACCCTCGTGGCTTACGTGCTGCTGCCGGTGCGGACGCTGCTGGCGGTGCTGTTCGGGGCGATGCTGGCCACGTCGCACTTCATTGTCATCGCGACGTCGTTCACGGGAAGGAAGCAGAAGCTGTGGAGACCGGTAAGTGATGCTGCACCACTTGCATGCATCAGTCACTATCAACCAACTATCTGCTATTAACAGCACTTCCACTTAACCTCCTGGGAACCGAGTTAAAAGTGTCTTCCAATTACTTTTTTTTGTGATTTCCTTCCTATTTAGGGTTAAAAGAAAATCTTAACAATTTAGGCTTGTTAAACTTTATTTTTATTATCCACTGTATAGTGGACTACAGGACTATTTCAGTGTGAAAAGACTAAAATGGCTGTAGAGTGATATTAAACCAAGAATACATTCAAATTGATAAAAAAAACAAACACATGCCATATCACTGGAAAGCCTAGGATGTCCTCTTTACAATACACCAAGGGTTGATAGAGTAAGTCAAAAGAGTAAGAGGATATGCACAAAATGTCCACTATAGAGGACACATGTCAATGGGCTGGGTCTCAGGAGGTTAAACCATCATCTTATCAGTCTCTTCTGCACTACATTCACTTTTTTTAATAGTCCTGTATCACAGCTGTTACCCTGCATTATATTTAGTTTTAACAGTTTTCTTCATCTCCTTGTATTTTTATATCTGGTATTTTTTTTGTACTTTGTACTTTGCACTACTAACTTTTTTACTGCCTTTTTACTAACATGTTTTTGCACTATGGAACTGTGATGCTGGAAACTTGAATTTCCCTCGGGATCAATAAAGTTACTATCTATCTATCTATCTATCTATTAAACCACCAAACTTAATCTTTCACTTAAACCATCATCTAAAAATAATGCATATACAGTGCACTTTCATAGACTAAGCTACTGGAGTTACCAAGTTTCAGCAAGTTTCAAGTTTCAAGTTTATTTGTCATATGCATTTAAAAGTACAGTGTAGGGTGAAATGCAATGAAATGCATTTTACCCTGATGGCTTTCTCTCAGCCCTTAAAATCTATAAATAGTACAGTTGATAAATACTACAATAAATAAGACAATACCTGAGAATAAAATTATAAAACAACCTAAAACATCCATAAAACAATCCACAGCTCTGCATTCATTTAGTGCTACTGTTCAGTAGTCTGACCGCCTGAGGGTTAGTTACCCTGCACTATACTCATTTTTAACAGTTTTCTTCTGCACTTTTTTAATAGTCGTGTATCACAGCTGTTACCCTGCACTATATTCACTTTTAACAGTTTTCTTCTTCATCTCCTTGTATTTTTATATCTGGTATATTTTTTGTACTTTGCACTACTAACTTTTTTACTGCCTTTTTACTAACATGTTTTTGCACTATGGACAGGTGATGCTGGAAACTTGAATTTCCATCGGGATCAATAAAGTTACTATCTATCTATCTATCTATCTATCTATCTATCTATCTATCTATCTATCTATCTTATCAAATAGTTGGCTTTCACTTCAAACAACTACAGTCCAAGTTCCCTTTGAGCAACTACTCCTTCAGTGTGTAGGAGACTGTCTACTGGGGAACTCCCAGCTGTAACTGTATGAAAGTGGTGCTGAGAAATACAGCATGGCTTAGTCATCCGCGCTTCCCCTGGCGAAGAAAAGGTTAAAAAACACTCCCAGGGATCGATTTTAGCTCCAGGATATACTGAGGGTGTAAAATTGGATGCGAGCAGAAAGTTTCACTTTAAGCGCACCTCAGTAATGAAGCAGACGAGGAGCTGTCCAGCTGCCTGGTGCTGAAACAACTATCCTGCAGAGCCACACAGCAGCTTTTTCTCCAGATTGTAGGTTAGAAGTAATAATTTTAGTATTTATAGGATGTGTTTTTTTCGACAGATGTGGTTAAATATAGTCTTGGAGTTATGTAACATCTTGATATTTCTGCTCCTATAAGACAGCAGTTCCCAAACCTTTTTGGCTTGAGACCCCTAAAATGAAGCTATACTTGCGATCCCCCCTCCTCGGGTTACAAATGTCATTGGATAAGTTACCAGTTCAACCAAAGACCAATTCTTCCTTCTCAAATTGTTTTTGGTGGTGTCTTGAAATGTAACATTATCCAGTAATCCACAAGCAAAAAGTGTGGATTAGAAAAAAAGTCAGCGGTTCCTAACCTTTATGGTTTGCGACTCCTTAAAATGAGGAAGTCTACTTCTAACTATCAATCGATTAAAATATTTAATCGCGATTAATCGCATGATTGTCCATGATTAATTGCAAATGAATCACATTTTTATCTGTTCAAAATGTACCTTAAAGGGAGATTTGTCAAGTATTAAATACTCTTATCAACATGGGAGTGGGCAAGTATGCTCGCTTTATGCAAATGTATGTATATATTTATGATTGAAAATCAGTTAACAACACAAAACAATGACAAATGTTGTCCAGAAACCCTCACAGGTACTGCATTTAGTAATAAAATATATGCTCAAATCATAACATGGCAAACTGCAGCCCAACAGGCAACAACAGCTGTCAGTGTGTCAGTGTGCTGACTTGACTATGACTTGCCCCAAACTGCATGTGATTATCATAAAGTGGGCATGTCTGTAAAGAGGAGACTCGTGGGTACCCATAGAACCCATTTTCATTCACATATCTGGAGGTCAGAGGTCACGGGATGCCTTTGAAAATGGCCATGCCAGTTGCCAAAATTGAGCGCGTTTGGAGCGTTATTTAACCTCCTTCATGACAAGCTATATGACGTGGTTGGTATATTGATTCCTTAGGTTTTTTAGTTTCACATGATGCCGGTATCACTCTAGCTTCAAAACTGAGCCCGCTACAATAACTATATTTTATCTTTAGAGACCTGATGATGTAAAATGACCCAGTAAATACTAGACAAAAATGGCAAAGATTAAAGAAAAGTCTGAAATAAACATATTTTTGTGAAGTAGAAATATGTTTTTTTCGTGTTAATCCTTACAGGCTTAATTTGTGGCCCCTTTGTGGGGGTCCAGACCCTTTGTTTGGGAACCACTGCCCTACACTATAGCTGGAAGTGTTTTCTTCTTTTGGTTTTGCTCATTAGTTCCAGTGTGAACTGGAGTAAAGTCTTATTTTGTTTATGAGCTGCTGTTATGTGTCATCCATCTTGCTGTGCTGGATTGGAGTGTTTCTTTGACCTTTCACCTCTGACCTTCTAGGAATCAACGGGCTACAGAGCGGCTACAAGAGTTCATCCTCCAAATTAAGTGTTCGGTACGATCAATAGCCTCGGATCATTAATCAATAATGCACTTTATCTGCAAGCCGGTTGCACTGTATGGCTTTTGTTTCTTTAAATCACACGTAACGGTACGATTCATGGTTGTAATCAATGCGCTGACCTGGATGTCTAATCCATCCTATGGATTAATCAAGGATTGTGAAGTGTAATCCAGCCAGGATATATGACTGCACATAGAAATGCACATATGGACATGTGTGTTCCCTCAGGCTCACATGCACATATGGTATGTAGATGCTTCCTGGCTTTGTTTGGCATGTCTGTTCTTGTTTGTTTGCAGCTGGTGGCCAACGCGGTGCTGTTCATCAGCGTCAACTTGTCGGGGGTGTTTGTGAGGATCCTCACCGAGCGCACCCAGAGGAAAGTCTTCCTGCAAGCCCGCGACTGTATCGAGGAGAGGCTGCGACTGGAGGACGAGAACGAGAAGCAGGTGAATGTGCACGTGCACACAAACACGCACAGAAAACAAGTCGACGACGACGATGCATCCGGCACGTTTCACCTCGCATATGTTCACGAAAATCTTCACAGAAGTTTTTTTTCTAAAGGTTTCAGGTGCCAATGTATTCTAACAACCTGCCCACAGGCAGTAACTATGACAGCGGCTATTTAAGGAAAGAACAATTACTGTGGCACATGCACCAGCGCCACACGTTCCACCCCCTCTGCGCACACCTACATGGAGCGACTTAACAAAGGAACAATCAGGCAACTTTAACACACAGAAAAACACTTTGTTATGCGCCGCACCCTCCTCGCCGGCCACGTGCGCGAAAACCCACCCACACCGGTTGTTACATAGAGAATTAATTATCCCGTGTATGTAATATGCCTCCGTACACGCCTCGCCTTCGTTATACACAACACTGGCGAGCGCACATGCACACTTGCTGGCACCTGTGCTTTGTAGATTAGATGATGATATGCTGTGTTTTCCCCAGCAGTAACAGGCTCCCTTCTGACAGGTAATTACACAAGCAGATTGCTTTCTTGGCCTCCCTACTCCAGTAAAGGTCACAGTTTATCTGGGTGAGTGAAACACACACAGACCCCTGATTGGGATCTATCAACAGCCAGCCGACAGCCTGCAACCAGGCCGCTGCTCATGTGTCCACGAACGAACGTCCGGGATTTGAATTTTCACCTATCAAAACCGGTGTCTGGTTATCACTGGGGGTGTTTTCTCGGATTTGTGCTTTGAGCCGGATCCATATGTTGCATTGATTCCTCAACATGTGTAGGCTGCGCGCTGTACATCTGGGTGGTAAATTGACTTCTCAGTTCAATAGTAATCTCAGAACGCAGGGACAATGCGTCGTTTCCTCTTGACACACATAGAACTTTCAGGGACAATACAAACCCTGATCCAAATGTTACTTTACTCAAAAAGGTTGGCCAATATGACTGCAACAAAACAATCCCAACACAAGGTATACTCACTAGCTGTTTTCTGAACCTTTAAACCGTACCATTTCCTCAGTTGTCATGAAGACTGATCTGTTGACATTACGGCTTTATCCATAGCACTTTTAGGACTTCTCATCTGTGACGCCTCAAAATGTAAGCATCAAAGTTCATTCTTGACCTCAGAAATAGTAGTTTTACAAAAAAAAGCCCCATGTCAAGGTCCACTTACGAGCTTTTTCCAGGGCTTTCAGCAGCTATTGAGCTTGTACTTCAACAGCCATCCCCCTGACAAACTCTGCTGATGAAGATTGTGTGTTATGGATGAAAGCTCCACGAAAAAGGTAGTATGGCAGACCTTGAGTTGGGATTGCTTTGTCAAACTACTAATACCAAAGTCACAAATGACCATAACAAAAACGATTAATATGAACGTTATCTGATCTGCCTACTCTGTGTTCACAATTGGTTAAAAGTGCTCTATACGATATCCAGACCATTGATATAGCATTAAACAACTATTGTCTATGTAAAGACATAGAGGAGTAATATCTACCTGAGCAGAGAATGAAGTCACTCTCCCTCTGCGTGTGCTGTAAATAGAGCTTCTCTGTGCTTTGTTAACGTAGCCGGGCCGGCCACGCGTGTCTTTTATTGCATGTGAGCGTGCCCTCCTGGCTAGCTAACGGCCACCTGCATACGGTCTGTTTGTTATCTGCCGTAAAAGTTAAATTTTTTTCAACGTACTCGAGGCAAATTACGGACTAAAAAAAAGGTTTCGTAAACACGTTGGAGATCACGGAGGTTCTCATAGAAATGAGTAGACTTCCGTCTGACTCGCATACGTACACAGAGCTATGTGGAAAGGAGGCGTAAAGAAAATAAACCTCTTCCTTCCTCCTGACTAAGCATTCATTTTCCACTTTGTGCAAACGAGTTGGATTCCTTCAGTTCAGTGTTCATTTCAAACATGCAAAGTTTTTGTGGGAATTCCCCTTTCTTTTTAATCTGCAGGACAGGGAATCTTAATTTTTAATGTGAGAGAAAGTGAGCCAGTGGTTCATTAATAAACCACGAAGAGGAGAGCCATAGTCAAACAGAGCACACAGTGAATTAAACCTGGGACAGATCAGAGAAATGGGAATTATAGCACGCTCATGGAGGAGGAATGGAAGAGATTAATAAAGCAGGTATGAATTATTTCATTAAAACGAGCACACCTTCACACTTCGGTTATCATGATTTTTACACCTGACACACATGTGTGTATAAGTGAAACATGAGCACATATGGACACACACGCTTTCACCCACAGCCTCCATCAGTAAGTGTGATGGCTGTTTCTAAAAGCTGCTCTCCAGTTTAGTTTTTCATTCACAGGTGAGGAGCAGTTGTGTGAATGGATGTATAATGTGAAACGGTGTTGGAGGGAGACACAGGAGAGCCCCGGCTGCTTTTATAACCTGCCTCTCAACAGCTATTCAGCACAGCCGCCTGATGATTCATTGTGCATTCACAACCATTTGACATCCTGCGAGAGTTTCAAGAGTACTTTATGCTGCTGCAACTGAGACGATCCACACACACAAAAACAAATACGCTGATCCGTGTAGATACGACTTCAGGCTGGTGCTGAAAGGATTGGCTGATTAATAGATTGGACTAAAAAGGAATTGACAACAGTTTTAATAATCTTTTAAGTAATTCTTCAAACTAAAATTCCAAACATTCTCCAGTTTGAGCTTCTCAAATGTGATGAATCAGTCCAGTATCCCTGAATGAACTCCATGTATATTTTATAAAGTCTTGTAAGTCAGGAACAGTGTGTAGCATTTAGGGGGATCTATTGGCAGAAATGGAATATAATATTAGTAAGTATGTTTTCTTTAGTGTATAATCACCTGAAAATAAGAATTGTTGTTTTTTTGTCAGCTTAAAATGAGCCGTTTATATCTACATAGGGAGCGGGTCCTCTTCAAGCCATCTTCCGCCATGTTTCTACAGTAGCCCAGAACAGACAAACCAAACTCTGATTTAACTTTTCCTGCTTGGGTCGGAGTTGATATCCTTAAGGTCCTGACACACCAAGCCGACAGTCGGCCATCGGACAGTTTGGGGCCGTCAATGAGCGTCTGTCGGCCTAGTTTTTGCTGTACCCCACACCGTCGGCTCTAGTCTGCCCGTGTCGACAATTTTTTGGCCCATTCAGCATGTTGAATTGGCGGCGGAGCTCGTTGGTGAGAGAAAATCACTCTGATTGGCTGTTCAAGTTAAGCGAATCAGTGCACAAGAAGAGAAACAGAAGTGAGGAAAGCAAGCCAACGAGTACAGTCAAGAGAACACACATAGAAGTCTAATTTTTCATCTTCATCACATCTGATCGTTCCAGTACACGGATATTTT
This sequence comes from Adelosebastes latens, assembly GCA_916700685.1. NCBI lineage: Eukaryota > Metazoa > Chordata > Actinopteri > Perciformes > Sebastidae > Adelosebastes > Adelosebastes latens. The sequence goes on along the minus strand of CAKAKR010039145.1, from coordinate 33,653 downwards.
CACAACGACATGGTCATCTGGATGCTTTGTTTCATGAATGTATTGCGTCCTCTGTCTTCCGGTTTCCCGTTTTGAATGACGAATACAGACCGCCACCTGCTGGTATGGAGAGTTATTTTCTCTCACGCAGGCGGAGGACGTACGTGGTAGTTGGCTGCTGGCTGTAGTCTTTGCAGTGTGTTCAAGTGCAACTTTTTGGCCAAGACACAAGCAACGTGAGGCTTTGCAACAGGTGGCCTTCGTCGCCACTAGTTCTAGTTGTCGGTTTGGTGTGTCTGGGCCTTTACTCGCTCTGGAGTTAATCCCCGTCACTCCACTCAGCCACCGGGAAACAAGACAAGGGAAACCTCTGTTGGTCTTGAGGAGCTGCAGCATTTATTTCTGCACAAACTGCAACTTCCACTTTACATTCACTTGATATTCTCAAAGCTAAACTAACTCTGTTTTCTGCTCCACTAGCTCTCTCTCTCTTGCTTCACCACTCACTTCCCACGTAAACACACACTCTACGCACTGGCTCTGCTATTCTCTAAATGACCTACGCTACTCTTACAACACCTGGCTCTAGATAGGGCCATTTGCGTTTTCACATTTACGCGTTAGCCCCCATAGTTCTCCTACACGCTTAGCACACGGGAGAAATTTCAGTTGCAATCTGCAACCTCAACGCGACATACCACCAGATCCTACACACTGCACCTGTAATGCAGAAGGCCGGAGTGTGCATGCCATCACAGAGCTGCAAGTAACGTTTACTTTTTATTAACCAAATGTTATAATTGCCTTACCCTTATTTGCCATAATAACCACGTTTTTCCCCTACCTTTAAGTACACCATAGTTTCCAGTTATTGTAGAAAACTAGAATTAAAAAATGACAATGGATGTAGAAAACTGTCCAGTGCTATCGTAAGGTTTTGCAGAATCGTCCAATATCGACATTCTTATGGATTTGCTTCTTTTCTCTGTTTACTGTAAATGGAATATCTTTGGGTTTTGGACTGTAGGTTTGAGAGACAAAACAAGAAATTTGAAGGCATCACGTTGCGATCTGAGATTCAACAAGTGATTGAGCAATTAATTGTTTAGTCTATAAAGTGTCAGATAATGAGATAATCTGTACCGTTTGGTTGGCCGAGTGGTTTTCTTCATTGTCCAACAGTCTGAAAACCAAATATATTCAGTTGAGGGCTGTATTTAGGGATTACTGATTAATCTGTTTATTATTTTCTTGCTAAATCATTTGGTCTATGAAATGCCAGAAAATTGTGTAAAAAATATAAATATAAATACCCATCACGATTTCCTAAAAGCCAAGTTAGCTTCTTCAAATTGTTTGTTTTGTCCAGCCAACAATCAGAAACCCAAAGATTCAGTTCATTCAGTTTATGATTGAAGAAAAATAGCATCTTCATTATTAAACAGCAGGTCATTTTTTTGCATTTGAGCTTGAAAAATGTCCAAATCGATTAACGGATTATCGAAATAGTTAGCGATTCATTTTCTGTTGATTAATCGATTAGCGCCTAATCGTTTTAGCTGTAATTCAGTTACCAGTGTTATAAAACAGAAAAATTATCTTATTTGAGATGCTGGAACCAGTGAATGTTTAGAAATGTTGTTTAACAAACTGCTTTAACAATTAATCAATTCCAAAAAATGTTGCAGTCTAATTTTCTGTTGATTGACCACTTGGTTAATTGAGTAATCATTTTACTATGATACACAAAGGAGTATTTTTTGCTCCATATTCTGGATGTTTACACCAGATCGAAGAGCAAATTCTTCATATGTATCTGCTTACACCTGCATGAATAGTATGTACAGTATGTCCTCCTAGCTTAAAGTTCTCATGCTGCCTCTTCTTCTTTATCTCTTTTTAACCTCTCCCTCCTCAGGAGCGTCTGCTAATGAGCCTACTGCCCAGGAATGTTGCCATGGAGATGAAGGAGGACTTCCTGAAGCCGCCTGAGCGGATCTTTCACAAGATCTACATCCAACGTCATGACAATGTCAGGTACGGGAGTGTCATGACAACTGTGGACCGCAGAGGTGTGCGGAGGGGCGGGAGTGTTTTGATCCAGGTGTCACCTGCTGTGACGTCAAGGTCAAGAATAGAAGGAGAGCAATTAAAGATGGCCATTAATGCAGATGCAATCAAACTACGTAAAGGTTAGGAAGGGAAAAGGAAGGAGCACTGTTGCCACCACCGTAGATTAGAAAATCTCCTCTGCCTCACCTGCCATTGTGTGTCAAACAAAGCAGTGGCTGTAATATTATTTATCAATTGTTGTTTTATTAGAAGCTTTGTAGCAGCAAAGAGGAAGGATTTTCTTAACTGAAGGTCCACTTACTAGCTTTTTTCTGGAGCTTTCCACCAGTAGAATTATCTGTGAGATGCTGACTACTATTTCCAAGGTTAAGAATGAACTTAAACGCTCAGGTATTTTTCTATTTTTTGTGACAAATTGGTACGATGTCTGTGTGACTATGAAGCACACTGGTGACACTTTACCACCAAGTTTTCTATTTTCACTTCTTCATAGTTTCAGCTCGTTGTTGAGCTGTTTGGCTTTACTGTTCTGGTTCAGTCTCACTGCTCTCATAGCATCATTTTTGGTAGCAGCAGGCAGCTGTTGTCAGCGTTTAGACTCAACTATTGAACAAATTTCTGGTGTTAACAAGAATTTGGTGGTACTCAAGCCAAACACTTGCTGTTTCCAGCACCTCAAATGCAAGGACTTCTCTCTGTTTTATATCATTGTTGGATATCATTGGGTTTTGGACAGTTAATCAACAAAACACACAATAACAAAAGACGTTACTTTGGGCTCTGTGATCAGCTGAGACTAAACAAATCATTGAATAATCATAAACTAATTTTACCAGTTGATGATGAAAACAATTGTTTATTATTGATACATTATTTTACTAATTGATTAATTGTTTAAGCAATTTATTAAGAAAAATATGGCAAACATTCATAGGTTCTAGTTTTGTTTATTTATCCTAGTTTTATATGACTGAGTTGAATCTCTTTGGGTTTTTGACTGTTGATCAATCAAAAAAAGCAATTTGAAGACATTCCCTTTGGTTCGGAAATCTTGTGATGACCATGTTTTAAAAAAACTATTCAATATAGTAAACAAATAATTAGTTGATTTGTCAAAAAAAAAAAAATTAGATTAATCAATTATGAAAACAATCATTTTCTGCAACCCAATCCCTGTAAATTGTATCAGCCTGTTCAGCAGCCACCTGTGCTGCACTTGTAATGAAGAAAACATTACAGAGCGTGAGAACCTGGCCATTACGTTCCAACGAGGCAGTAAAGAGAAATGGAGAGCTGTATCAGTGCTGCTGAGTGTGGGAGTGGAGGGGCTAGGTAGCGTGTCAACAGCACTCCTGTCAAGAGACAATCCTCTCCACTCTCCGTCTCTCTGTCTATCGGCTCGGCTCCCACACAGCTCGGGAACATCGCCGCCCCGTTCGCCAGCCTTGCTGCTGCACTGGCACTCGGCCAAACATCACGCCGCTGCACCCAGTGAGCCAGCTCCCGCCCGTCTGCAGGGGAGCTGCTACAAACACATGTGCATCCGTAAACACATGGGGGTAGAAAAAAAACACAAAAAAACGTCACCTTTATTTTGCCGAGCAGGGGGCGTGACATCTCCCTGATCTGAACCCGCCTTTGATGTGGCCCCGAGATCGTTTGATCACATACCTATTTAGCTCCGCCACCGCTCTGCTCTCCCTCTCCGCCACCTCCTTACCCCTCCACCCATCCCTTCTACCCTCCTCTGGCCTACTCCTCCTCACCCACCACACAGCAGCACGACCTGCAGAACAGCGCCATTCAAAGACAAATCACAGCAACAGAGCTCTTCTGTCGAGCAGCAGTCGTGATCCCGGCTTTGCATACATCAGGGTTCCTGAGCAACTATACTGCGCTGCCAAAAAGAGCACGGCAACTCAGTCACGATGCAGAGGAAGGGCCCCCCCTTCACGCTACTAGCGCTGGGTCGTGAACCTCACAACTTATTGGGTACCGACCGCAGTGTTTCTTTAACACTGAATATCAAAAACTGTCAAGTACTGAAAGCTGGCATTGAATGTCTGGTCAGATACATCATCTTATTCTCTGATCAGAGAGTTCCTGATTTGAATGTTACCAATTTTAGACTATTTTATTGAGGCAAACATGTACTGCTACTGGTGTTTGGACAACATTTAGAGAGACTGTTCTCACAAGAGAATACAAGGGCATTGTCTGTTTGTTCAAATACCTCAAATCAGCAATGTATGGACCCAATAAAGACCTCTAATGTATTACGTTATTGGAGAGGTTGGGAGGGTGGATTAACAAAAAGAACTCAAGCAAGGTACAAGGTAGTTTTTGTGCCTAAAGCTAACCGACCATTAACAGTTATGGAGGAAGATGAACTTAAGATGAAGTGTTAAACTTCATTCTTGACCTTGGCTGGTATAATGTGTATAGTAGTATGGTCAGCATCTTAGTTTAGCGTGTTGGCATGCTAATATTTGCTGGTATTTGGTCATAAAAAAAGCACTGGACAAATAACATTTTGAAATAAATAAATACATTTTGACCTGATGATGGTGCTGGATGAAAAGTTAAGGGATCACCAAAGTGGTGATGATTCATCCTGTGTGGAACATGAATATTTGTACAAAATTTCAGGCAAATCCATCTAAAAGTTGTCTGAATATTAAACTAAAAACCACAAATGTGAACCTCACGGTGCGTTTTTGAGATATTTCAGTCTGGACCAAATTGGTGCAGTGACATTTCCATCCCTAGTGCTACAGAGCTAGCGTGGCTAAAAACTTCCAAAAACAGCCAGCTGAGCAGGAAGAAGTAGTTTGACCAAAACAAATGACTCAAGGTCCACTTATGAGCTCGCTCCAGAGCTTTCAACCGCATCTCACAGCCTTTTTCTGAGATAAAGTTGGGTCAGTTGTCATGGAAATACCAACTGAGGTATTTCCATCCCCTGAGGGAGAATGCGAGATGTAAATAATATCTGTGGAAAAAGCTCACAGATGGGCATTGAGTTAAAATGTATTCATTACTATTATTATATGTCAAAATAATTTTTGTAGCAGTCATTTGTAACAGTTGTTGACCTGCTGAGCTTCAGATCAGAAAATACACAAACGTGTTGTTTTCGGCAAGGAAATCACAAACTAGCCTGGTCTCCTAAAAATGACGTTCCCATACAACGAAACTGCATTTCAATTACATTTCGAAGAAAATGTGTTTTCTCTCGGATTACGTTCGTTTTGACGTGCCACAAAAACATTTCTAAACATAGTCCGCAGAGGTTCACATAGGGAGGAGGTTGGGGTGGATGGGTGTGTCAAACAAACACAGTCAACGTTGACTTATTTTTCTTTACGTCCGTAGCTTAAATAACGTAATAAAAGTAGTTATTTTAAGCCAAACCATGATGTTTGCAAGGCTAACCAAGTAGTTTTGTTGCGTTTTTGTTTTGTTTTGTTTCAATTTACAACTTTAACATGTACAACGTCACGTGTTTAAAACTGAAACCGTAATCCGGGAGAAAATACCCCTCGAAATAACAATGCAGTTTAGTTGTATGGGAGCGTCATTTAGTAGGAGACAGGGTTGCACAAACAAGATATTTTGTTGTTGTTTTTCTAAGAAAATTCTCTGAGTAAGACATCAAAAAGTATTGTTTTGGTATCGGTACCAAAAATACAAAAATCATACCCAGCTCTACACAAAGCTGTAACTCTGATGCCTTTACTCCACTGGGAGCAGTTTTTCTTGGACTGAGAGTCAATAAGATCCATAACACCTTGTTTTGTTGCCTGGCCTCTCAGCAAATGAATGAGGGGCTAAGTAGCTTTCAACACCTTCTTCATCCCCACCACAGCAGCTAGCCAGCAGCAGGCAATTTAGCTCTGTAATTGATTTAGTCGTTGGCCTAAAACACGCTTTCACTTATCAGGGATTAGATTATGGTACTCTTGCTTCATTTTTGATCTCTATTAGCCAATTTCTCTGCTCCTGTGTGATTTCTGAGTATTTAGTGTCAGAAAGATACTTGTTTGTGCAGTTAACAAGCCATCTCTGCTTCTTTAGAAATTTATTTTCTTAGTGTATTGGGAACTGCAGAGTGTTTCCTTCCTGGAGAACATGAGGAAATCAGCTGTCAGGACAAGTTGAGCTCTTCACATCAGATTATAATACGTCTTTCTCTCTTCCGACAGCATCCTGTTTGCAGACATCGTGGGTTTCACCAGCTTGGCTTCTCAGTGTACTGCTCAGGAACTGGTCAAACTGCTCAACGAACTCTTTGGGAAGTTTGATGAGCTGGCTACAGTAAGTGCTCTCCTTTCCCCTCGCAGCTATACCCCTCGGTTCATGTGCTTCATAATGAAAATGATGAAGTGAATAAATGATCCACACAGTGTGATCGATGTGCATCCAAATCTCAAGCTGTTTCAGTGAAAGTCCTTCACCGACATGCTGGATCTCCTATGATTGGTGATTATTTATACCCATATGCAGGTGGTCATTCCAACACCGCCAAGTTTAATGTAATATTCTTAGACTTTAAAGCAGCTTTAATTGATCTTTTTGGCCACTTGAGCGCAGCAGAACAAGCTATAAGCACATTTAACACTGACATATTATCACTTTATAAAGTTTGTATGGCAAACAATTTGCAAATAAGTGCCTATTTACACATCCTGCATATGCAGTGACATTAACATTTATTCAGAGTCATGTTTTGTGTCCACCTGATGAATGTAAGTCCAATATTCATTCTCCTTTTTGCTGTGTGTTTGGTCTTCACCAACTGCTGAGGGAAATATCTGGCTCTGTAACCACTATGTTCACAAGATTGGCAGGCAGGTAGCGTACAGTGGGTTTAGAGTACATTTTTATGATGAAACAGCCACCTGCTTTTAGAAACGAGGATGCCAACAGCGATAAGACTGGACCGAAACATTACATTTGCAGTCCCTAAAACCACAACAGTGAGCTGAAGGGAACTGCAGAGTTGAGCAAGCAACTCTTTCACGTTACACATAGTCATTTCATCCATCCATCCATCCATCATCTGTAACCACTCTTCCTATTCAGGGTTGCGGGGGTCAACACAAATTAATTTTGTGTTGATTTTGGCGGTCCCTGTGGACAAAAGCGGTAGTGTTTCCGAGCACCAGAATCCCTTTAGAAAACCTCTCATTTTACTGCAGCAGGGTCTGACAGTCTGTCCCGCGCAGTTCTGGTCCTGGTTCTCCCGTGCCTCCCTTCTCTCGAGTGGGCCTCCAGCAGCGTGGTGTCGGTGTTGGCTCCCAGCGGAGTAGCGAGGAGAAGCTCTGCTCCTGGCCGGAGGAGGAGCCGCTCCTGCCAGGCGCGGAGCTCTCCACCTCCCGCTGGAGCTCCGACTGCAGGTCGAAGGCGGCAGCGAAGCCGGGCCGCGGTGGGCTGGTAGCTGCCAGAGGCCCCGCTGGAGTCTGAGCTGAAGGACTTTCTGGTGAACCTGCGGTTTTTCATAGGAATTGGACCCAGTGGCACTGATGACAAGCATTAAGAATAACTTGAAATAGCCAATCATCTCGCTCATTGTCTCGTTTACTTATGTTGGTCATATAGAGGCATCAATTTCTGATGGCATCAGGCAACTTTTATAACCATTTAAAAGTTCCTCACAGTAATTTTAAATGTGTGTATGACCAGGTTACTCACTGAGCGAGTACAACAGTAGTAGTAGAGTATGAAATTATGTCGTCGAGCCATCGCAGTGAGGGAGGCATGCTGGCGGCAAGTGACTCCAAACAGTTGGTCAGCCTGTTGTTTCTCTGCAACACCAAAAGCCTCCAAGAACATGAAATGTATTATTTAGTCCTGGAGCTCATTTGTCTTATGCCAGGCCATATATTGATCCAATAGTGAAAGTAAAGCTGGAGAGGCTGACTGACGTGGAGGAGGAGGAGGAGAAGATGAAGGTCAACAAGGAGAAGGAACTGGAAGAGCGGGAGAGATGAGTGAACCAATTTTTTGACGGAGGGGAGGAGTGTTTCTGTGTGTGTGTGTGTGTGTGTGTGTGTGTGTGTGTGTGTGTGTGTGTGTGTGTGTGTGTGAACACTATTGGGAATACTGCACTTGATAAAGAGAGCGTGTGTGTGTATGGTCAGTAAGCCTGTGTAGCGTTGTTATCCGGGAAAGAAGATTAGATGAGTGATAGGTTATCTGCCGGCAGACTACTATCATATTAATACTGCATGAGACACACACACACACACACACACACACACACACGCACGCACACACACACACACTCTTGCTCATAGTTTTATCATCATAGTTTGACACTACAGCAGTTTGACTACCTCTTTTTCTCTCTCTCACACACACACACACACACACACACACACACACAAACACACACACACAGAGTTAAATAGGCCACATAGTGATGCTGTCAGAAACAGTAGTAAAAAAAAAAATCTTCATAGGACCACTTAGCAGCTCTAGGGTTTTCTACCACATCTCACGGTAGCACATCAGCAGATGGAGTTGGCTCAGCTGTTATGATCATGTGACCTACGGTCAACTGTGTAACTCTGGTCACTTAATTTTTCTCTGAGCAAACTCAATCCACTAATGAAGACTGTGAGATGTGGTCGAAAGGCCTGGAAAAAGCAAGAAAGTAGTCCTTGACTTAAGATTGGTTTGTCGAACTCAAACAGAACATTGAGTTCAATTTGACCATCACCAATCAAGAGAATTATTACAAACACTGCAGCGCTACAGAACTTTTTCTTTTAGCTCCTCGTTTTGATTTTACTTCACTTTCAATTTATGGTTCAGTCTCAGAGCTCTCTGCAACCTTGTTTCCAGCAGCAGCAGACAACCAGCTCTGATAAACCCACTGTACACTACCTGCCCAGCACCAAACAGCACACAGACAAAAGGCGTTTTCGGACCAAACAGTTCTAGGGACTCACTGAGAGGAACTGTCCACTGGGGAGCTCCCCCGAGAACAACATACCTCCAAGGGCTTTTTTCTGTTTGCATTCGCATCGCCAATAGGAACGCTGAATTGACGTAAGCTGGCCGGTGCCGCACGCAAAAACATCTTCAGCTGGGAGATTGGTGAGCGACTAGTTTGTTACTTTTCACAAGCTCTCTAAGCTTCTTTAGTAATGGAAGAAGAAATTCTGTTCCATGCCATATATAGCTTGTGTGCTAACATTATTGGGTCATCCCGGTTAGCCTTTGTGCTACTGAGTTAGCTCGCTGAGCTGCGGCTCTTATTCGTTCTTTGGCTCAGTTGCTCATGAACGAGTTCACTTCAGGCCTTCACTGACGGCCTATATGTCCATGTTTCCTGCCATTTTTTTCCCGTTACAAGCTGTTGTCTGTGTTTTGTGTTGTCTGTTGTTAACACGGTTAACAGGTTTTTAAAAATGATGGTTTCCAGTGTTCTCTCGAAGTCTGATACCCCATCGAATAGTGTTTCCCTCCTGTTAAAATGATAGCGCCCCCCTCGATGGTTTGGGTTAGGGATAAGGGTTGGTTCAGGTTTAGGTAGGGGGAAACACATATTGATGGGGAAACAGTATTCAACACAGCACCGGTGCTGCATAGATCAGAGTGACATTGCGTCATTGCCAAAGCCACGGCCCCTTCTGAGGGATAGAAAACAGAAGATCCCATAGATGTCAATGACAGCCCACAATTAACGCCCCCTTTTACCGCCATGGCGTCATTGCAGTAACGCAACAGAAAGTGTGTCAATTGAAACGAGAAACATCATCATCAAATTCACCGCGGGACATTTAAAAACAGTCTATGGCCGCAGTTGGCCCGCGGACCATAGTTTGGCCAGCCCTGGTTCACTCTCTCTTTCTACATGCACACACACACATATGCACACACAAAAGTCACATGATCAGCAGGATTATCCCTCTTGAGTTCATTCTGCATCTCAGCAATCAGTCATGGCTTAACGCGGGTTGGAGAGAGACAGAAGAGGGGGGAGAAAGAGCAAGATACAAGGTGATATGTGGCATGCTATCAGTGCTCCAGCACTCAGAAAGCCATTATATGGAAATCTTGTGATGAGGATATATTGTGTGTGTGTGTGTGTGTGTGTGTGTAGCTGCAGCTGCATCCTAATTGAGATTTATACCCTGTCGTGTTAGCGAGGGAGAAATTCACTTTCAAACCGGCTCTGTCACAGCTACTGAGCCTGTCTGACTGCTGTATGCTACACAACACATTTATTCCCCGGAGGCTCACCATAACTTAACCATAACAGACATAGGCCCAACTTAACCCTAACTTTCACCTAACCATAACAAACTAAATCAAGACAAATTGGGGACATTGATTTTGCCCCCAATTAGACGAGCCGTACCCAGTCAGCTGGTTTAATCCCAAATTTATCTCCAAAAACGCACACAGATAACTTTCTCCTGAGACGTGGCTTGCTGTCAGCTGATAATTTCTCATTTCTCTTCACACACACACATACACACACACACACACACACACACACACACACACACACACACACACACACACACACACACACTCTCCATTCCTCTTCCTAGCGCTGGGATAATCATCCACGTTCTGAATTCTCATATCCTCCCACGCCAGAATCTTTCTGCTCCCATGAGCAGAAAACCAGAGCACCCCGTCTCCTCTCTTCTCATCTCCGCCTCTTACCCTGCACAGTTGTCATGAATCCTCTGTATTTATGTGTGTGTGCCTATGTGTGTGTGTGTGTGTGTGTATGTTTGTCACTCAGAGGCCGCCTGCAGGCTAAGCTTTGAAGGGTCTACCATTACGATTTTCTGATGACTGTGAGTGATACAGCGCCAAATGGAAACCCTGTGTGTGCAACTAAACCAAAGTACCTGTACAGTATGTTTGCATGTAACCGTGCCGCTGTTTGTGCTTTCCTGCAGGTGTGTGTGTGTATTCATGTGTTGTAAAGGTGTGTGTGTGTGTGTGTGTGTGTGTGTGTGTGCGTATTGGTGTTTGTGTCATCGTTGCGGAGTTTGTGCACAATGTGCGGTGTGACAAATAGCTGATCTGTCTGGGAATGTGTGGGCGGGATTCTACTTCAAGAGCATGTCGGAGCAATTAGAGTTGGCCTCAACTGCAAAACGCACACATGGTTGCACAAGCACACACGTTGGATTTACATGAGCAAAGATGCAGCTGAAGCATCCATGCAGTTTATGTACAGTCGGATCTCATGTAACAGGACTAAAAGTACATTCCTTCTTGTTAAGTTGTTAAGTGTGACCAACTTTCAGCTGTTACTTGTAGAAATGGTCCACATCATGATTTCAAACTTTTGCTTGTTTATCAAGAGAAACTATTTGGAGTCATCAATCATCAAGTTTTTCATCAGCAGAAGAATAGGTTTAAAAATAGCAATGGTCCTGTCATAAGTACTTACGTGTGGCGAGGCATCAAAACTTTATCAACTCTGTGATCCAGATCCAGATCCGGAGAATTGGATCCTACTATCTATGATGGACTATTGGGTTTACTGTTAATAACTAACTACAGCCTCACAGTTGTATGTCTCCTCCAACTAGTCAAGTTGCAGTTTGCATCCATGTCTGTCCGAAATTTCATCATCTTATCCTATTAGACATTTTTGTGTAAAATTGTCATAATTAGCATATGAATTCTTGAGTTATGGCCCAAAACATGTTTTTTTAGATCACAGTGACCTTTGACCACCAAAATATAATCAGTTCATCCTTGAGTCCAAGTTGACGTTTTTGCCATATTTGAAGAAATTCCCTCAAGCCATTCCTGAGATATCACGTTCACGAGACGGGAGGGGCGTGAGGTAACAGTGACCTTGTCCTTTTACCTTTGACCACCAAAATCTAATCACTTCATCCTTGAGTCCAAGTGGACATTTGTGCCAAATTTGAAGAAATTTGCTGAAGGCGTTCCTGAGTTATCACGAGAATGGGAAGGACGTGGGGTCACGGTGACCTTGACCTTTGACCACCGAAATCGAAACAGTTCATCCTCGAGTCCAAGTGGACGTTTGTGCCAAATATGAAGAAATTCCCTCCTGGTGTTCCTGAGATATCGTGTTTACAAGAATGGACCAGACGGATGGACAACCCGTAAAAAATAATGCCTCCGGCCACGGCTGTTGCCGGCGCGGAGGCATAATGAGACTAAAAGTCTACAGCCATTCTAGCGGCTGTATTTAGGCACAGCGTTGCTTTTAGGTAAATGCGAATGTCATAATGCTAACATGCTTATGTAAACCACGGTATTGGGAAAATTGAAATTTCAACCTGATGATGGCGCTAGAGAGGAACAAGGCAAAAGTGAACATGGCTCACATACCCCCGCTAACTGCTTGACCCCTACTAAAGTAGGGCCAAAGGTTTTGCCCTTTTGGTAAAATTTCAAAACTTTTGGGCACCCTGGACTTCTAACCCCCAAAAGGCACAACTAGACCACACTGTCAACCATCATACCAAATTTGGAGTTCCTAAGTTAATGGTTTCCGAGTTCTGCTCCGGAAACAAAAGTGTGACACGCGAACGGACGGAAGGACACGCACTATATTCCCCGACTAGGTTCTCGCGGGGGTATAAAAGTGAAGGGATCTCCAAACTTATTACAATTCATCCTGAAACACATTTCAATTCCATCCAATAGTTGTTGAGATGTTGCAGTCTGGACCAAAGTGGTGGACAGACCGGTAGGCTGACATTGCTATCCGGGCCATTAGCCACTAGGTTGTTTCAGATAATCATCTGTCCGTCTCTTTCTTTGTGTCCGTCTGTAGGAGAATCACTGCAGGCGGATAAAGATCCTGGGGGACTGTTACTACTGTGTGTCAGGACTGACCCAACCCAAGGCAGACCACGCCCACTGCTGTGTAGAGATGGGACTGGACATGATTGACACGATCGCGTGAGTCGCACACTGACATACACACATCTGTAACCTACAGGTCAACACTCGAGGTTTAATCTTATCTGGATGAACACGGTGAATTGAAAAAAGAATTTGTTTATTACTGATAACTAACACAAGTGGGAGGCTTTTGTTTTGCTAAAGCTGCTGTTACCTCCAATAAGAAACTTGTGTTTTCAGTCCAGCATGTTTGTTTCAGGTCACAGAATATATCGTAAGCTCGTCAGTATTTCTTATCTCTTGTAATTTGATATTTTTTGATCACTGTTAAGGTACTGTTTTCACATTAAAAGCCTAGCAGGAAGTGCTGACTTCCCCTGTAACTGGCAGTGGTTGAAGAGGTAATAAGAAGAAGTAAGAAGATTTTGTTTTTAATTAAAAGTAGCAATACCACAGTGTAGAAATACTCTATTACAAGTAAATAGTTGAAAATCAAATATGTTTTACTGTGTTTACAGGTTTTAGGAGAGATTTGGATCAGCTTAAACTAAACTGAGCATTGATGTCTCAGTTTTCTCTTACACTGTCACAGAGCTGCCAAACATTTAAGTTTAATCAACATTAATTAGGGCTGTCAAATTTAACGTGATAATAACGCAAATTTGTTTTAAAGCCACTAATTTCTTAGTGGACTTAACTTAATTTTTAACGCATTAACGCAATCGATCTTTTGGAGGTTGTAGCAGGCTCCGTTTTAAAGCGTTTATAGTGAAGATACTGGCATCATATGAACTAAAAACCTAAGGAATCCATTGGTACCAACCATGTCACACTAACTTGTCGCGAAGGAGGTTAAATAATGCTCCAAACTTGCGCTAAATTTTGGGGAGGAAAAACTTGCATGGCCATTTTCAAAGGGGTCCCTTGACCTGAAAATAGGTTCTATGGGTACCCACGAGTCTCCCCTTTACAGACATGCCCACTTTATTATAATCACATGCAGTTTGGGGCAAGTCATAGTCAAGTCAGCACACTGACACACTGACAGCTGTTGTTGCCTGTTGGGCTGCAGTTTGCCATGTTATGATTTGAGCATATTTTTTATGCTAAATGCAGTACCTGTGAGGGTTTCTGGACCACATTTGTCATTGTTTTGCGTTTTTAATTGATTTCCAATGATGAATATATACATACGTTTGCACAAAGCAAGCATATTTGCCCACTCCCATGTTGATAAGAGTATTAGATACTTGACAAATCTCCTTTTAAGGTACATTTTGAACAGATAAAAAATGTACGATTAATTTGCAATTAATTATGGACAATCATGCAATTAATCGCAATTAAATATTTTAATTGATTGACAGCCCTAATATTAATGCAAACAAATTTTATATGTAGTAGTGATACATGACATAGGGTAAAGTAGAGTTTAGCTGCAAGTGGTGCTTTGTTTCGATTGGACACAACAAAGCAATGTTGAAAACATCCATGTAAGTCTTCATATTGACAACAGATAGATTCTGCAAACTGAGACAAATTCAATTTGTGACAATTTTGCAATCACAAAGACACACATGCACAGCCCCGAACCCTCCCCCCACCAGCATGTTGACACACACACACATACACAGAGAGCCTTTACCTCATTTCCTTGTGTGAGCCCTCGCCTGTCATGTTCTTTCCCTGCTGCTCTGTTTGAGTAGATGGATGCTGCTGCAGGAGTCCTTTATCTCAGAAGACAGGTGCTGCCTTCCTTACACACTCGTCCCTCTCTCTCTCTGTGTGTGTGTGTGTTTGTGTGTGTCATCCCTCCTTCAGCCTGATGGGCAGACCACATTTTCTTTTCCGCCACCCTGTAAACATACACACAAACATCGTGTGAAGTGGCTGACCTTTCACTGGTGACGAGGAGCTTTGTGTAGTGATTTACTGGAGAGGAAAAGTCCTGCTCTATCTCCTGTGCACCTCATATAAAAAGAACTGGATACAACGTTGTAGACGGGCTCCCGTTCATTCCTATGAGAGTTGCTCAGTGACTCATGAAGCCAAAATGGCTCGACTGCCGAGTGATAAAGTACCCAGATCTTCCGCATCCATTGGGCCCATAGAGCAGGCGCAGTAGCATTTCCTTTAACTCCGCCTCCCAGCCCTCATCCAGCCTCAGTCTGGGGCTCATTCACATGAATGGAGGAAGGGAAATAACTCTGTATTCGGCTATTAGTGCATTTTACAACTTTTAGGACCTAATGATTTAAATAAGGGCTATTCAAGTGTTCGTACTGGGAAGTTGATTTACCTCAAAAAAAGTTATCCGCCGAGTTACAAACGTCTCGTTCCGATGTAAGTCTATGGGAAAAAGTCTTTTTGGGCCCAATGGCATCACATGACGGACATGGAAGTTGTAGTACCTCAGTTTGGCCACTACTGAAATTTGCTTCAAAGCCCGGCGCTCTTCCTGGGGGCTTAGAGCCGTCATGTTGTCCATCTTTATATACAGTCTATGATCCTCATGAGCTTGCGGTGCACTGCACCCAAAGTTCAAACTGGTTGAACGTCGGTCGCAGTGCACTGTGATGTGCGCTGAACCCGCCAGCGCTGCGCAAACTGCGTTCTGCATTCTTGGATTCACACCTGCTATCAGATCAGCATCCTTAAACTAATACTTGTTCTTTGATCCATTGACCAAATGTCCACTAAAAACAGGTTTTTCAGATCTCTAACTAACAACCAAACATTTGAATGAATCACAACCTCCTCGTTGGAGGTTCAATTTTCTTGGTTTTGTTTCAACAGTTTTAGAAATTAAATTTCATCCCCCCCTGCAGGTCGGTGGTGGAGGCAACAGAGGTGGATCTGAACATGCGTGTTGGTCTGCACACAGGACGGGTGCTGTGTGGTGTGCTGGGCCTCAGGAAATGGCAGTATGACGTCTGGTCAAACGATGTCACACTGGCAAATGTGATGGAGGCCGGAGGGCTGCCTGGGTCAGTGCTGACTCTTTACACCCACTGAAACTGGACTCTGAGCAGTCACAGTACACACACACACACACACACACACACACACACAGTATCCCAGCAAGAGAGATAGAATATAGCCTTATGATGTTTGCATCAGATGGGGAAATGTATTCTCTCTGCGTACAGTACGTACTAAAGCAACACTACAGTACATGTTTTTTATAGACTTGTCAAATGCCCACCATAAAGGATAAAATAATTGTATCACTTTATTATTGATAAAACAAATATATAACAAATCCACTTTAAAGACAAAAACAAACTTGAATTTAGCCACCTGACAGGTATTGTTCTGTTTAGCCACAGCCTGAAATATTACATTGCATTTCCAAAGGAAGAAATGCTGGAGACGTTATCTTGTAATAATGAAGCCGTATTATGATATAGCATCTCTAATAAGATTTCATAATTACAAGATCTCTATCTAATATAAGATAGTTTTCTTAATTATGAGCTTGTTTTCAGATACAGATATTGTAATTTATAAGAACAGTTAAACAAGATGTAGATGCAGTAAGGATGTGTAGGCAAGAGAACCACTTAGTTAGGTTTAGGAAAAAAACAACATGGTTGGGCTTAAAACTACTACGTTTGTACAGCGAAAATGAGACATGACGTTTTGAACATGGGACACGAATGAACAGCTGATTGCAAAGTGAAAGTGAGACGTAACGCACGCGACAGGAACAGCGGTCTCCTGGATGAAAGCTTTGTGTTTGTTGAGCCCATCCACCTCCCCTCCCACGCGCCCTAAGTGTGTCTCTTTCGCTCTTTAAACCACATCACCACAGCACTTTCCCTGAGCGTTTACTGTTGCTGCGGATGGGTTTACATTGTAGTTACTGGAACGCCCGGTGCGTCGCATGCCAGCGCTAAAGGAAGCCTTGTGTGGCGGCATTGAATGCAGATGGCCACGACAAAGCGTTGGTATTTGATGCCCTGGGAATGAGAACGGGCTGGCGCAACACAATACTGTATTTTCACAAACACAGTGACTCTTAGTTTAAACTGTAGAGAAGACTTGCCATGCTAAAAGAGGAATATGTTATCCTAATGCAATGTCATGGGTTTCTAAGAGTTTTTGGACAATAAGGCAAAAGTCAGCATGACTCACATACCCCCGCTCACTGCTTGACCCCTACTAAAGTAGGGCAAAAGGTTTTGCCCTTTTGGAACTAATGGAATTAGTCTATTGAGCACAATCTAGCTTGTTATTAGCTCACCTTCCTCAGGATAAAGTCAGTAGAAGACAAATATAGTCTGTCTTGTTGATGCTCTCCAGGTTTTAACCACTTCATTACTTGCTTGTATTTCAACACCTGGACTCTGCCTGGTGATAGTGTCTGATATTTCATTAATTGTACATGATTTGGGAGCTTGCCATCCAAGTTTGTTTATTTTAAGTATGTGATGAATCCAAAACGGTGCCAAGTCATTAGCTGTAGATGATTTAAGATATCCCCAAGCATACATACAAACATGCATAGAAATATTCATAGAGTGCTGGATTGTAGCATAAGCTGGTCTCTGATGAGAAAGTCTTTTCAGTTTTGGACTTCTAACCCCTAAAAGGCACAACTAGACCAAACTGTCAACCATCATACCAAATTTGAAGTTCTTTGAAGTTAAATAGTTTCCGAGTTCTGCTCCGGAAACGAAAGTGTGACACGCGAACGGACGGAAGGACGGACACGCAGAGCGCTATACCCCCGACTACGTTGTTGCAGGGGTATAATAATAATGAAGTTTAATGGCACATAGATATAAGCTGTATCAGACTTTGGCTACACAGGCAGTACTTGTTAGTAGGTTTAATTCATTGTTGGTTTTGGTCTTTTCATGTGATTTGTTAATAATAGTAAAAGGCTAAAATAGTCACCTATTTGGTCTTAAAAAAAAATCTTGGGATTGAATTATTTCTCTTTGATGCAGTTTAGGAAAGCAGCTAAAAATAAGGCAGACCACTTGTATTAAATTAATACTTCATTCAGGGAAACTCATGTACAGTAACAAGCTGATTTGCATTTAAAAAGCAGTGAAATGAGGTCACCTCATTGGCTCAATGTGGTCTTGTTTCAAGTGAAGTAATAAGACTTTAGGACTCGTTACCAGATTAAATGAGTCGTTAGGATGAAAATTTCTTTGCTGTGAAGAATTTTTGAGCAAGCCGAGGGGCTATTAGGCCGGTGAAAATAATGAGGGGCATAATGATTTGAGGCCTTCGTGTCTGACTTCTATCACTAACTGCCTTGCGTCCTCTGCTCTGCTTGTGCTCTCAGCAAGGTGCACATCACGAGGACCACCCTGGAGTGTCTGAACGGAGACTACGAGGTGGAGCCGGGCTTCGGCAACGAGAGACATGCTTTCCTTCAGAAGCATCACATAGAGACATTTTTCATCGTGCCATCACACAGACGCAAAGTACGCCACAATCATTTCTCTTTTTTGCATTTTCTCTCTCTTACTTGAGAGGTGACACATCTATCAGTGTTATAATAGTTAATCCTCTGAAGCAGAGAGGGAGGCAGGCCGTGTGTTAAGCTGGCAGACACATGGCTATCTCTCACTTACTGTACATGTGCAAGAGTCGACAGTGTGTGTGTCTACTCTTAGCGTTTTAAATCCGCAGCCACAGTATTTGTGTGATATATCCAGGTTTTTTTACCGTTGCACATTCACAGTTTACTGTAAAAATCCCACTCAAGCCGACTTTATTTCCATGAATAAGACAATTCTCTAAAAGCACATTACAATTCGAGCTCTCGTCATGTCGCCCTTTTCCTCCCATCCTTCACTGGATAATGCAAATTTTTCTCAGGTTTATTATCAAAGAAACTGGATTTTGGTTTCCAGAATAACAAACTGAAAGATTGTAGGTAAAAGAGGCTGGAAATTATGAGTTTTAAAGTTGTATTTAGTAGTGAAAATCATTACAGAGCGGTTGTAGGTTTAAGTTTTGCCATGACATTTGAAACAAACTTTCATTGTTTTACCTGATTTTTAATTTAGCACCATAGAAAGAGCAACATTTCTACTTGTCCAACTTATTAGTTTATAAAGTCCCTCTAAAATAAATCACTGAATTCCTATCAGCTTCGGCTGTAGTTTGAAGTAGGTTGGAAGATTATAGGTAAAAGCAAGTTGGAAAAGTTTTATTTTTGAAGTTGAAATGTTTTCCAAAAGACAGTGCACGTACTCTAAACATGTGGGAGGCTGTTTCAGAGAGTAGTTTCCAACCTTGGATGAGGAACTGTTAGGTGTGAGTGATCTGTTACATTTACAGGGTGTAAGGAGATAATATAAAGTGTTTTATGTACCTCTCAGTAGCTTCTAGATATTTCTTTCTTTGTTTCCTGGTCATCTCATTATCTTCGTCCTCATTTCCAGATTTTTCCAGGTCTCATTCTGTCAGACATCAAACCAGCCAAGAGGATGAAGTTCAAGACGGTGTGCTACCTGCTGGTGCAGCTGATGCACTGTAGGAAGATGTTCAAGGCCGAGATCCCCTTTTCCAATGTCATGACCTGCGAGGATGACGACAAGGTATTTAACAGTCTGTATCTCATAGAAAATCATCTATATTCGCATGCATGTGTCTACCACTACTCTACAGAATATATCTGGGTTACGTAGTAAGAGAAATCCTTTTAATGGGTCTGTATGTCCATTTGTGATGGAGTGAAATCCTGCTTGGATTCCTAATCTGCTACACACACACACACACACAAACACACACACACACTCTGAAACACTATAATCTGGATTTCTAGATTTCGCAGCATCATAAGTCCTAGAGTATGCCTGCATTACAACTATTTGTTGAAAAGTAAACCAATAAGTATTATAAGCCACTTTTGATGTAAACTCGCTGCTTTTAAACTCGCTGAGTGTGTGTACATGTGTGTATATGTAAGTGATATTTGCATGTGAATATGAGCATTAATTTGAGCTCGTTGCCATGTTTCTCATTATCTCTGTGAGTATATTTGTGTTTCTCATTATCGCTGTGAGTATATTTGCTTTAACGCTGCTGGTTTATTCCTCGGTCGGCCGGCGTTTGGTGGTTGATTATTGGTGTTGTGGCATCACAGGGTCTGTCCGTCAGAAATAGCCTGCTGCTAGCTGTAATCCGCCCAACTGTGTGAGCTCGGCCAGGCATTAGTACTTCATGATTCTGATGAGGTTGCATTATGGCTGCTGATAATCACCCACAGCCTGGTATCATCTCCTCTAATAGCATTAGCCACATTGTTACATGATTATCCAAGTAGCCAAAATCCTAGCATTGTGACACAGTGGAATGTCATAATGGGTTTATGACACTGCATTTGGGCAGAAGAATATTTAATCGTATGATAGATGATAAATTAAATGCAGATTTTTGATGACCTAAAAAAGATGCAATGCTACATTAGTTTTCTGTCCAATCGAGTACCATTATCTACCATTTTCTGGTGACTGTAGCTCCTCATGGTGTAGTTGTTGAAAGTGTCAGTCAAAATAAACCAGTTTCCATACGAGTCTGTGAAGCTGTATGATGTAATATATGTGGTGTAGTTCAATCTGAAAGCTGCTGGATAAGAGCTTCAATTTCTGCTGGCACTTCCAAAATCCTTTCCATGAATTGTCTGTACACACAGCCTGGAAGGTGTTGTGGATATATCTTTTGATAATTTGTGCAAATGAAATACTGTGTATTTAGTATTACGAATTAATCCTTTGTACCCTCAGATTAATAGCTCTTGTGCACAACAACACGTGCATGCTATGCATTGTGCTAGTTTAGAGCAGTGATTCTCAAAGTGGGGTCAGGGGACCCCCAGGGGTCCGTGGTACTCTGCCAGGGGGGCCGCAAAATAATTTGCTATAAATTACAATATATATATTATAAAATTGTGCTGTATCATCAAAAAGTACATACTGTATGTACAGATGGGGAGATCGAGCGATAGTAACGGGGGACCAAAATGCGTATGTGTTTTCAGATGCTAGTAAACAAAGCCATGAAGCCAGCCAAGCTAAAGCGACATCTGATTACAAAGCATACCCTTTAAGGGGTCCCTGGCTCCAAAAAGTTTAAGAACCCCTGGTTTAGAGGACTGGCACCATTGTATTCCAATTCAAGCACAATATAGAACTACACTGCAACAAACGTCCATTATCGAGCCAAAAAAATCAGCAAGGTGCAATTATTTATTGTGTCTCGATAAATCAGCTTGTTTCAGGATGTGTCAAAAGCATTATTTTCTTGACACTAGTGTAGCAATCTACTTTATTCTGTTTTGTTACTGACACTCATTTTTATGATACATTTTACAAAAAGAACATTGGCATCTTTACAAGAAATACCTTCAGCCTTGAAAGATGAAAATGAGACTGAATGACTTGTTAAGATGGATGTAGGATCTGTAGAAACAGAACAGTAATTATATTACGACCTGTGTATCACTTCCAGTGAGGCTGCATGATTAAGTGAGAGAGCCTGATTTTACTTTGTAGAAGCCGGTGTAAATTTGAAGAATACTTCACCTTCTATTTATAATACTGTACTCCAGCTGTCAAATACCTGTAAGTGAGACGGAGATGACTGACAACCCCTCTAATAATAGCTACAGTTAAGACTTTAACTACAAATAAGTACACCGTACAGTATGTGCTTGTTTTATGATGGATAACGCACATATAATAACATGCTGTATGGTATGAAAATGTCCCTGTTGCATAACAGGTAATTTTTTTTCTCATACTGTGTTTATTGGCTTTAAAATGGAAGGAGTCTCTGTCTTTCTGTCTGTGTGTCTGTCTGTCTGTCTGTATGTATACGTACTGTATGTCTGGCCTTCAACTTTCTCGACAACTGTTCATCCGATCGACTTCACACTAAGGTGGATGTATTGCTGAGGACCCAAGGTGCAGTCTTGAGTGTGAAGTTGTTTGGCTGAGCGGTTCTCGAGAAAGCTGCAAGCAGCAATACCGGAGGCCAAGCAATTGGCCGAATGGGCACTGCACTATTTTTGAATAAACAGAACAAACATCCACAAAAAACCTCCCTCCCATCCCACATAACACAACATCCTTTGCAAAAAGATAAATTTGTCAAACATAACATTAAATATAAACATCAAGTAAGTAATTATTGATAAGGGGAGTTAAAAAAGCAAAACAAAACTTGATGTATTTATTGCAGCCCAGTTGCACACCAGTTCGTGAAATAGTCACGGAATCTCTTGTATTGATTCATGTTCATAGGTATTTTTCCCATTTTTTTCATGATGGTCATTAGCACAAAATCAATTCTTATGCCATCCACGTTTATGTAAACCGGGAAGTATAAAGAGCGGCGAAAGCTGCGTAGGTTTGAGGTCGGGGTGGAAGGGTGGGAAAACACCAGACTTTCGCCCAGAAGACTGGTGTTCGTACTCTGTGTGAAACCAGAAGTCAATGTTGATTTATTTGTTACTTATTTGTAACTTCTAAACTTAAGTTACTTAAGTTATTTTAAGCCAAACCAACATCTTTTCCGAAAATTAACCAAGTAGTTCTGTCACGTAACTTCCGTACTTGAGTTACGTCACTGCCGGTGTTATTTTATCCCAAACCGTGATCTTTTCTTAAGCCTAACTAAGTCGTTTTGTTGCCTAAGCCTAACCAAGTCGATCTTTTCCTAAGCCTTTGAAAAGACTGGAGCGGAAATTGACACATGCATCACGTGTTGCTGGACATTCGTAGGAAAATGCACAGAAAATATGTTGTTGAAAGTTGTGCTGAGCTGTGCTATTTGATTTGTGTATATAAACACACATTTTGTGACTATTTCCCGAACTGCTTTGAGACTGTGTTGATCTATTGTGAAAAAATAACTAATGCAGGTTTTGTACTGCTAATGTGCTGCTCTGTACAGTTTGTTTGCACAGATAATTCTGGTTATTTTCAACTTGGGCCTTATTTTATTAGTTCTTGGCATCATGACAACTGAGCTTTATGACAGGAGCATCTCCCCAGGTCCACAGGACTTATGTTAACGCCATCAAACCCAAAAGGCAATTACTGTATAATGCACAATAACTTTCACACCACAGTGGAATCTGCCTACGCTTTAATATAATATAATTTAATAATTACTGCCTGAAGCTTCAGTTTGTTGTGACATTAGTGTTAAATGAACTAGCAGCTGGCAGTAGTTAGAAACTTAATAATATCAGATAGTAAATTAAACCTTTCTAACTGAGACAGATCAAAATGTCCTCTTGTTCATGGCAAGATAGCTCTAAAATGACTGAATAACTAACTATTGTTAGCTTTAGCCGTAGTTTTACATTAATGCTAATATTATAGCATGCCACCCTGCTACGTGTAACATTATAACTTTGCCCACGTTAAAGGGACTGTTTGTAACTTCTTACACGAATAAATCTACCGGGTCGGTTTCCCATGCGCGCTCGCGTGTGGCTACGCTGTTCAGACAAGACTCCAACACAAACTACACGGAAGCACCAAAACCGCAAAGTTATATCTAGTGAAGCCCGTCTTGCAAAACAGTGTTGGCCGCGGTCGGAGGATGCGGGGGAGACCGTAGCTTTGGTCTCCAGGGCCGGAGTCTCTGCTCCTCTGCCTGCTTGTCTTCACTCACACGCCGCGCTCGGTCTCGCTCCACCTCACGTTCATGCGCGCCCACTACACACTGCAGAAGAGTTAATTTAGCTCTGAGAATATCTAGTGAATGTACAGTGGACGTTTGTGCAGAAATATAGAGTGATATTGTGGTTTTACCTGACGTGTGTCGCCTCACTGTTTTGAGCGATGCTCGTTCATGTCTATTTAGAGCGAGCAAGCGCGAGCCCGACGCTGACTTTCGTTGACTTAACGGCCACAGGTGTCGCTGTTAACAAGCATTTCTGATTCTTACAAACAGTCCCTTTAAATATGTAATATAATATAATACAATGGGCTAATCTTAGCATGGTAACAAGCTAACAATGCTAAACTTTCTAAACATTAGCTAATTGACAACTAACTTGCTAACTGTGAGAATGTTTACATGCTAACACGTGCTAACGTGCTGAATTGATAAACGTTAGCTAAATGCTAAATATCATCGTTTTTACATTATGTCTAGCTTAACTGTAGGCTTAATGATGTTTTGGCTTTTAGCTCAGTCTAATAACACCTGACGCTGACAAAGTATAGTTTATTTAATAAGCAACACGTGGTCAGAATAAACAAAGTGAAACCACATAGGCCTACTGTGGTGAAAAGGATCCAGGAAGAATGACGTTGGAAGCATAAAATGCTGGTGCTAGCATGGTTAGCATGCTAGCTTGTCACAGCCTGTTCCTGTGCTTGCAGTCACTTTCATTCCTCTGCAGCATGCTTGTTTGTATTCTTTTACCACAGAGTTACAAATAAGGTTATAAACCTTCGGTTTGATGTAATCTCTCTTAGATTAGCAGGACATGTGGGGAGTTTTGCTATTTTGCAGGTAAAAGCTTGAACAATGATCACAGGATCGTTGTCTGGCTTCAGTCACAGATTGACTGGTCCAAGTGTGACTGAGCCCTCACACACAGGTGTATTTGATCACATTAATCATCACTACTTTGTATTTAGGTTTACCGGTCCCAGGGCTCTGGTTATGTGCATGCTGGCTTCTTACTGGGGCACTTAAATTGTAGTCGCAGTCAATTGTAATTGCAGTCAAGAGTCTGAGATGTCCTAAATGGCTGCTGTAGGCCTATAGATAAATTATCTGTAACTAGGACATTTAAAGGCTATCTGCTTCCAACCAGAGAAAAGTTGTCAATGCATTGATATCCTAACTTGATAACAGAAACTACTACTTTGGATTGGCTGAGCCTGTTGTATTGTCATTTAAAATTTGGATTGATTTTCTTTTATTAGGCTTTCGTCCTTAATTTTATTATTTACATGTCAAAATGTCTTCACTGAAAAAGGCTTATGCTTTCTATGTTTTCTGTGTATATGCATACTGTACGTACATGTGTGTATTTGTAAACCTGCTAGGTATCCATGTTTTTAAAATGTTATATGAACAAACTTGAGCTTATTTAACCAACAGTTTAGCTCACAACCCTCCAAAGCCAAACTTTACATTTTTCTACCCCACTAATGGTAACGAAGTGTTACGTTTTCTCTCAGTTTTTCATCAAACTATCTAAGTTTTTTAGGTGTATAACGAGCATTGCGGCCTCACAGGGCCAGGCCAACATGGCTGTAGGCTTTTCATCTGATGTTAAAACAAAACCTTACAGTGGTAAAATGCTGACCTCACACAACTCAGCATTGGTATGCCTCGCCACACCAGTCAACTTTAACACATCCGACAGGCCTCGCCTCTGCAGAGACTGATTGTGTTGTCTACTTGGTGTCTGACAGCGGAGAGCCCTGCGGACTGCGTCAGAGAAGCTGAGGAGTCGGACGTCCTTCTCAGCCGCCGCCGTGCAGCAATCCCCAGGAACACGAGTCAACCGCTACATTGGGCGGCTCATCGAAGCGCGGCAGACCGAGTCCGAGACAACAGACCTCAACTACATCACCCTGTTCTACAGGAGCAGAGACAGGGAGCGCAGGGTGAGGACACACACCAGAAGAGAAACCAGTAACTTTGATTTATATTTACAAAATGTAACAAATGTATATTTTCCTCATCACACATAAGGTAACCTGCTTCGTGACTGCATCCCCCCACCTCCCTTATTCTCTCACTACACACCCCACACAGTCTCTAATTTCTAATTTCTCCCCTTTCTCCCTCTCTCCCACGCCTGTTGTCTATGATGTCTGTATGTGTGTGTGTGTGTGTGTGTGTGTGTGTGTGTGTGCGTGTATGTCTGTGTGTGTGTGAGGAATCCACCCACCCTCTCAGGAGGGGGTGCAGATAATGATTTGGGAACGTCTGAGCGGCACACGTGATATCTTTCTCCTGTGTCTGCGTGGGTAGAGCCATAAAGGAGACACAGAACAGGGACGGGTTTGTGTGTGTGAGTGTGTGTAAGTGTGTGTCAGTATCTATGTCTGTGTCTCTGCCTGTCTGTAATCTAGACATTCAAACTGGTAGCAGAAGAATTAAAACCCTATACATAGTAAAAACTCATTTTTAACTTCCTTCAGGAAAGTGCCACCAGCAGAAACAAATTAAGACTCAAATTAGTGTTTATTTACTCCCACGCATCTATAGTAAAAAATATTTAACACCTCAGATTTCTAGATCTGATGGGAACATTAGATCGTTTCATATCCAGCTTCTGGCGTGTCATTTCACGCCATGCAGTCTGTACTGACTGCAATGTAAATGCATCCGCGTGAATATGATACACTCAGAGGTAGTGATGTAAAATAAAAAGTGAGAAAGACTGCTCATGGTGGGCCGGAGGCGAGGTGGATGGGTCAAATGGGTCAAACAAACACAGGACTTTCAACCAGGAGACTGGTGTTTGTGTCCCAAAAGTGTTGCTGAGTTATTTTTAAGCTACTTTAGTGACGTTTGTGGCGTGTTTTCCATACTCATGTTACGTTGTTTACGTACGGATTTTACTTAGTTTACATAGTTATTTTAAGCCCAACCATAGTGTTTTTCCTAAACCTAACTAAGTGGTTTTGTAGCCTAAACATAACGGTGACCGTTTCACTTATACAACGTGGCGTTAAATGACATGCAAAAAGCCGTTTCACAATGTTAGCCCTGAAATGGCATGTGAAAAGCTTAAAATGCATCCTCAAGACACGCGGAACGTCCTTAAAATGTAGTGCTGTTTATACGCATCTCATGAGATCTGGTTAGCTCTGCCGCGTGAGATTTAAAATTATATAACATAAAAACAATAAACCTAATGTCATGTATAGGCTCCAGCACAGCACATGCTTGGTCCTGCTGACTTCGTAATTTCCCAATTTCTCAGCACATGGCCCCAGAAAGGTCAGTCGGTAGTCTGGTTGGTCCGTTGCCACGACTCTTTGGCCGTAAAATATCTCGACAACCAATGGATGTATTAATTGCCATGAAATTTAAGACGACTTAAGACAATCATGGTCGGTGTTAACTTTTGGTCTTCGGTTTCATCTACTTTACCAATGCTTGAGTTTATGCGTTTGTGACCTTAATCTGGGTCAATGACATCTTATTCAGGATTGGAGAGTTCCCATCCTTCTGTCTTTTTGGTTAAGTTGTTTTTTGGTGAGTTGCTGCAACCAGTGAAGGAGTTAAGTGTCTCCAGGTCATCTTACCCTTCTCAAGGGTAAGATGGAGCGTGAGAACAGCAGGTGGAATTAGCTGTCCCAGGTGGGTTATGCTTGAGGCTGAGTCTAAAGGTGAAGCTCCATCTACACTCCAGATATCACCTGTGTTTCAGGAGCTTTGGGTACCAACCAGAAGGATAAGATCATGAATGCAGGCAGGTAAAATTAACTTCCCTCGTGGTGTATGTCTAAGTGTGAGATGCTACATCTACACAGTGGAAGGTGCCATTTCAGGTCGATTTTTGGAGGTGTTGTGGACATGTCAAACTGTAATGACATCTAAAGTTAAACCAGTCTTGAAAGATTCTGTATCCTAACAACACCTAATCTTCCTTTCACACCAAACACACAGGCTTACATAGTTTGTGAGGGGTTGAACATGAAATGAAGAGTTACGCGAGTTTTAGCGAGGCAATAAGGATGTTATTGGTGGTACTTTGGCCATAAAGATAAAAGATGACGTATGATTCCATGCAGACTCATGCTAATGTCTCTGCAGGTCAATGCACAGAATGGTGGTATGGATAACTGTACATGTAGGTCCCAGAGTTTTGCAGAGGAGCCGACATGCACACCTCCGAAATCTGAGTGTCAAAAAAGCTGATTGTTTGATCCGACTCCTGGTGGTGGTTGGAACAACCTTGAACAGCCATGCAACTGTCTCCCATGCACATTTGCTGAAGCCCCAATAAGCATGTTCCAGCCTAAACCAGTGGGCAACCTCCGGTTCTGAAAAGTGAAGCCAATGCTGAAGTGCCTTAAACTTGCATTCTATCTAATAGCCAGCAGGGGGCGACTCCTCTGGTTGCAAAAAGAAGTCTGATTGTATAGAAGTCTATGAGAAAATGAGCCTACTTCTCACTTGATTTATTACCTCAGTAAACTTTGTAAACATGAGTTTATGGTCTCAATCGCTAGTTTCAAGTCTTCTTCAATACAGCATGATGTTCATTTAGTAAATTATGGTCCCATTTAGAGTCAAATAGACCATAAATCAGGGTATGCTTTAGGGCTTGGCTACCTTGTGATTGACAGGTCGCTACCACTGCGTTGTCCGGTCAGTCCACAAACTAATGGGTGATGTCACGGTGACTACGTCCCCTACTTACATACACTCTAAGGCGTTAACGCAAATGCTCAAGAGAGCACAACCACACTCAGTCTTACACAATGTCACACTTGTGCCTTTGGTGTGAAAGCAAAGTAAGGCTTCCCCATGGAAATGGATATTTGACCTGCTCCTACCTAGACCCAGATAAACATCTGAAAGGATGGATGGATGAAGGCTTCTCATGTTGACACTTTCTCTCTGTTTTGTCCTCTCTTAGTATCACCAGGTGTATGACGACCATTTCATCAGTGCGGTGGTTCTCTCTCTGATCCTCGCTGCTCTGTTTGGCCTTATCTATTTGCTAATGATCCCACAGTACGTACACACCCGTCCACACACACACACACACACACACACACACACACACACACACTCACTCTCACACTCACACTCACACTCACACTCACACTCCACTCCACATTTGCAGTTTGTCCATTCGTGTAGCGTAATTGGATCGATCTTGCTGGGGTGTAGTGAGACAATTAAAAAGGAAGGTGTTTTTCACTGCAGTCAGTGGAAAAGTGGGAAAGCCCTTCTCACTCTGGTCT
This sequence comes from Adelosebastes latens, assembly GCA_916700685.1. NCBI lineage: Eukaryota > Metazoa > Chordata > Actinopteri > Perciformes > Sebastidae > Adelosebastes > Adelosebastes latens. The sequence continues at coordinate 4,800 of CAKAKR010039145.1, read as the reverse complement.
CTCCTCTCCTCTCTCAGGGGGATGCTGGTGCTGCTGCTGCTGGTGCTCTGTGTGTGTTTCCACGTGGCCTGTGTCATGTACCTGCATCTCACCAGTGTTCAGGTAGGACTCCCTGACCTCCTCCTCCTCCTACAGGATGCTACTCAGAAACCTGACTCCTGGTTTGCACTGATGACACGTTTTCACACGATACCACCCTCTTTGACACAGCTGAGTGGCAAAAACAGAGCATCAGGTTTCTGATTTCTCGCAGTACCGGAAAACAGAAAACAAATTAATATATTAACAACGAAGATGGCAGTCAGTGCATCAGTAGTGGATGCTTAAATTTTGACAAAAAATGTCCTCACACATAAATGAGTATTGTAGCTCTAACCAGCAAGATAACATTACACTGGGGCTAGCAACTAATGTTTTAACAATTTTCATTATTTTTTCCAACAGATTAAGAGTAACTCAATTTTTACATTTTTTAGTAGCTAGAACGTGTGAATGTTTGGCATTTTTTCCTTGATAAATGACTTAAACGATTAGTTGATTATCTAACATTGTTGATGAATAGTTTTCTGTAACCCAACTAATCATGGGTGGCACTACCATCCACCAACCTCAGCACAATGGGTGTCAGGGCATTTTCCTACATTGCACCCAAACTTTGAAACTCACTTCCCCCTCACATCCGCATACTGGACTCCATTAATGTTTTATTACTGATTTTATGTGTTGTAAGGTGATCTTAAATGCCATGAAAGGTGTCCTTAAATAAAATATATTATTATTATTATTATTATTATTATTATTATTATTATTATTATTATTATTATTTATGAATAGTCTCTGCCCTACATTAGGATAATCAAGTCAATTCAAGTCAAGTCAAGTCAAGTCAAGTCAATTTTATTTGTATAGCCCAAAATCACAAATTTGCCTCAGGGGGCTTTACAATCTATACATGAAACGACACCCTCTGTCCTTTACAGTGCGACCCTCTCATCGGATAAGGAAAAACTCCTCACCCCAAAAAACCCTTTCAACAGGGAAAAAGGGAACAATGTAAGAAACGTCAGGAAGAACAACAGAGGAGGGATCCCCCTTCCAGGATGGACAGAAGTGCAATAGATGTTGTGTGTACAGAGTAACAACATAATGAAAATACAACATAGACAATCCATATGACAAAATGTAATACATATAATGTGAACATATGTGAGAAGCTGGATCCAAGAGGATGTCAAGCAGCTTGAAAGAATCAGAATCAGAAATCAGTTTAATGCCAATGGTGCTAATGGTCACAATAAACATAGTAAGAAAAAAGGGAAAAAAACAAGTAAAAGTCAAGAATCGTAAGTATAGAATAAAAATTTTAAACAAAAAGCTGTAGAATGTGCAATTGTGCACAATATGAAGAATATGTGCAATGTGCCTTTAGACATTTTAAAGCACAAATTGTCGGTCTGATCAAAATCCTTAGGACTTCATGTGGCAAAATATTGTAAACTCAAGGGTCCTGATTAAAATGTGAGATAAGTGATGTTCAAATATTCCGTTTGTCTCGTTCAGAAGGCTGTGTGCTTGTTTAGTTAACATCACAGCTTATTAGAAAGTATCACTTCACATTACTTCTCTTTAGCCCCTCTTTAGACTGTAAAAACATCCTGAACCTGTCTGTTCAGCCCATGAACAACAGCTATATATACACCATTATAGTACAGTTTAAAATAACTATTACTACAAAGTTCCTGCACTCCAGGAAATCTTTTAATCTGGGACCGCCGGTGCTTTTTGCTTATACTAATTTAATCTGATCTAAAGGTCTGAGGACTGAAATGTTATAAATAAACTGAGTGATTGACTGTGCGTGATTCTTTGACAGCTCAGTTTTTGATGTAATTCTTTTTCCTATTTAAATGCTCGACTGCAGGGCTGACTGTTACATATATACAGTGGTGGACCGTAACTAAGTACTTTTATTCAAATATTGTACTTAAGTACAATTTTGAGTTACTTATACTTTACTTTATTAATTCCATTTTCTGCTAATTTATACTACATTTCAGAGGGAAATATTGCACTTTTCACTCCACTACAGTGATTCTAAAGCTTTAGTTACATTGCAGATTAAGATGATTAAATATAATATATTATTAGAAATTATATTATATAATTATTATATAAATTATTATTATTATTATTATTATTATTACTATTATTATTATTATTATTATTATATCTAATCAATAATTTGCTATATATGATTATAGATAACCTACCCAGCAGTATGTAAAGTAGTAGTAAAATTTGCTCCACCTTTGCCTGCTGCAACATTAACTTGATGAACACATCAGTGCATCAATAATTATAATCCAGTTGTATAATATACATTGTTCTGAAATAAGCCATTCTGCACAATGAGTACTTTTACTTTTGATACATAAATAAGTACATATGTAAAATGTTGAATGCTTTTACTTGTAAGAGTATTTCTACACTGTGGTATTGCTACTTTACCTGAAGTAAAAGACCTGTGTACTTCTTCCACCACTGCATACTTGCCAGGTCAGGTTGGAGTGACTCTGACGTCTTCTATACGCTTTGACATCGCGTTCATACCCTCTATATATGACATCATGCTACATTGAACTGTCATCATATCCTTTAAGCCTCTCCTGTAATGGGCCTGCATGTAATGAGCCACACCACAAAATGCACCCATTTCATTTCCACTCCTGGCTAATGATGTGTCCAAAATGCTATTGAGGTAGATAAACAGGTGCTTCATTTACTGACTCGTTCTGTTTTCCATCCTCCTCTTCTCTTTCCTCTGGTTTTAGTGCCAACCGGGCTGCCTCACCATCCAGATCCGAACAGTGCTGTGTGTCTTCCTCGTTCTGCTCACCTACTCTGTTACCCAGGCCTGTGTGGTAAGTGTGTAGTTTTATATATACAGTATATAATAATTACTTGAAGGAACAGTGTGTAGCATTTCGAGGGATCTATCAGCAGAAATGGAATATAATAACTATGTTTTCATTTGTGTATAATCATCTGAAACTAAGAATCATGTTTTCGTTAGCTTAGAATGAGCCCTTCATATCTCCATAGGGAGCGAGTCCTCTTCATGGAGTCCACCATGTTGCTCCGCCATGTTTCTACAGTTGCACAGAACAGAAAAAACCAAACACCAGCACTAGAGAGAGCCTTTCGCATTTTTACGTTACCTAAAGGCCACCGTAGTTCTCCGACACGCTTGTGAAACTGCGATAACGTGAGCCGCAGAGTGCAAAACCATGGTATGGATGGCCTTTGAGCGAGGAAAATGGCGTTACCACGGTGTTGCACTCAGCGGCTCACGTTACTGCAGTCTTGGAAAGGGAGGAGTGAGCGGAGGGGTACTCAGTTGGTTGCAATCTTCAACCACACCACTAGATGTCGCCAAATCCTACACACTGTACCTTTAATGTTTTAAGATTTTTTTGTTAAGCACAATATCATACAAAATCAATTGCAAACACTTGACAGTGTGACAAGACAATAAAAAGGTTAAAAACAAATAAAAAATATAGTTCAGTGAAGAGTTTGACAGTGAAAATCTTTACTCGAGTTAGATTTAACTTTTTAATAATGTAATAATAAATAATAAATAATGTATTAATTGCTTATAAATGCTGAATACAGGGGGTTAGAATATTGCAATCATCATACAATGACGTAGAGGCCAGTATGAAAATAATGATAATAAAACAATATAGTACATAAAACAGAACAAAGCCTTCGAGTGAGAAACAGTGTCATCATTTCGTTGCCATTTCAAGTCTCTGCAGTACACGAGTTGGCAGAGTCACAGCCGAGCAGATGGTGCCGCAGAGTCTCAGAAGAATAAAACATTTATTGTTCAAGTGTAAAATACCAATTAAAATATTTTAAATGCAAATTGGTTGGTGTCAGTGTCGGCCCCAGAACTCGGTCAGGCTCTGATGTGTGTGCGGCTGTGTGTGGGCGTGTGACTACTGGAGGTGTAAAAATACATACAGTTTTATAAAGCAAAGGTGTAGCACTAGGGATGTAGTGCATCCACTCTTCCCTCAATACGAACCTCTGCCATCAGGAAGTGGCAAAGTGCAAAAACAACCACTTGAAGCTATGGTTTGTTCCAGCCTCCATCTAGCTGCTGAACTCTACTGATAAATCTTTGTGCGATAGAGCAATGTGCAATAAATACACAAGCACTTTTGAATCTGCTATGTTGTTAATGTCAAATGTCTCCATACTATATGTTTTAAGATGATTTCATGTTGTTTTTGTGATGTGTTTTTATTTAAAGCAACAGACTGTAGCACTGTTGAACCAGATGAGCCAGAGCCTAAAGAGATGTCTTAAAACAGCGTGTTTTGTAAAAGAAACTGTCAAAAAAAAACAAAGAAATTCTGGGGTGCTTTGAGCTAATTGCTAACGTCAGCATGCTCATAATGAAAATGCTGACATGTTGATGTTTAGCAGGTATGATGTTTACCATGTTCACTATCTTAGTTTAGCATTGTTCCGACGGCCCATTATTCCGAAATTCCAATAGTCCGAAAAATGTCCCAACAGCCGGATATCCCGAACAGAAGCACATAAGTAATTATTATGCAAAATGATGTAATCTGACCTTTCCGGTCGCAATATTTGTTTTCATACCATGGCGAAGCCTTACCCGCCCTACTTTACCTCGGGTTGGGTTAGCCCAATATTCTTACCCTAAACCTAACTAATCTCACTTGTCATGCCTAAACATAACCAATCCAACCACGGAAGACATTC
>CAKAKR010039140.1:0-11332 GCA_916700685.1 Adelosebastes latens | reverse complement strand
CAGTTCCAACGCTGTGCAACAAACTCCCTCTCAATGTCAGATCAGTGCCTCAGTTTAAAAAGCTTTTTAAAAAAAAAAAAACACCTGTACAGACTGGCATTTGTATAATATCGTTAAAAATGTTTTAATGTTGTTCTTTTACATTTTGTATTATCTCTCTATGTTTGACCACTTCTTATAATCACTGTTCTTACTGCATTATCTGTGTGTGATCTTGAATTTTGTTGTGAAGCACCGTGTAACTTTGGTTTCGAAAGCCGCTATTATAAGTTGCTGTTGTTATCAAAAAATGTCCTGGCCCAACCACAAATTAAACAATTTTTGAATAAAACAAAAGCCTTGATCTTACTCAGGTGAGCATTGAGCCTCTATAGTTTCTTGATTTAAATGACAAACTCCCACAGTTAAACAGATTTGCAGCACAGACAAAGTATCATGTATTAATCTGACTAATGGCGCTGTAAAATGCACTTAAAACACATCACAAATCTTTGCTACAGACCGGTCCATATCAGGTGAAAATACTTTCAGGGTTTGCTGAGGTGAAACTGCTGTGCACACTTCAACCACAAGGTGGCACATGAGTGAACACTACAGAGGGAGCTAAAAACAGAACAAACAAGCCTTATGTGGAACAACATATTTTCAAAAATGCCTCCGCTGTAAAAATGCATCATTCATGAATGTGTATTCATTTCATTGCCCTTCAGGCTGAGAGCAACAAGTTGGATTTTTTGTTACTTTCTTTTGAGCGAAATCGGTGAGGGAATTCAATCAGGGATCATCAGATGGACAAATCTTACATCCTTTTGCTATACGGTTTCTATAAAACAGTGGGATGGTTTGTGCTACGGTCTCTAGAAGTTAGCAGGAAACAAGGATGTTAAGCAGTTCCCTCTTCCTCCCTGGCATCTGTCTGGCTAAAAAAAAGCTACCATCACATATGTAGGGTGGAGGAGAGGGATTAATCCCATCAGACAAACCCCAAACTCACCTGAATGATGATGCCCTGACGTGTGTACTCCTCCTGAAGGCCACGAGAGAAGAAATCCACAAAGGCCTGCACACAGAGAAGGATTAAAGATCGTCAATTTTAACACATCAGTCTGTAAAATGAGACAATAAAAGGAAGGGTTTGGCTTAATGAAACAAGCAAGATACTGACTGATATGACATGATATTATGATGCTTGTTTATAAGTAGGGCTGCCCCCGCTTAGTCGATTAATCGACTAATCAGTCGTTTTGGTCTTAGTAGACTGAGATTTCTTTCGCCGATTAGTTTTTTTTAAACCTTTTTTTATGCCGATTGACTTATTTCCAAGAAACTTGTGAGCACATACAGTATTTGGTAAACCTAAGATTTAAAGTGGTGCTTTTGTGTGATTCTTTGTGGAGAACCTGACGATTAAATCAACTAATCAATTAGTCGACTAACAATTTCTTTGTTTGAGGACAGCTCTATTTATAAGTGACAGACATGTCCAGATGTTGTACATACCTTTGTGGAAGAATAGACTGTGAGCAGAGGGACGGGGTACATGCCGCTGGCGGAGGAGATGTTCAGGATAACACCTTTGGACCTGAGAAAAAAACACAACAAGGTAGATTGAGGATGAGAACTTTGCTTTGTTGTCTCTGATGCTAAAAGAGTTTTTGAATGGATGAATGAAATTCCAGGACTCAAAGGAGGATTCATTGTTCACCTGGAATATTATCAAATCAAGAAAAGCCTGCAGCAAATCCTCAATATCAATGCTGCTGCCATAACAACACAATCTACATCACAGGGCTTTCCTCAGGATGTGAAGCACTGATCCCAGAACTGTGCAATAAATGCATTTTCAGTCCCTTTTTTTTCTTCAAATCCACAAACTTTTGAAAGGTTTTCCATGCCAGTGGGAACCCTGTGTCTATACACTTACAAATACACACAAAGTGATGCTCCACACACACACACACACAGTGAAAAACAGTGTGGTAGTGGCCTGTGTGTTGCCATGGCAGCCTGTTGCTGCAGTGATGTAGTGGAGTGACGCTCCAGCCTCACACGGCACCAAATGTGCCTGAGCTGCTATTGGCCGGGAGGAGTCACATGGGAACAGAGCAGCCTATCGGGTGGGAAGAGCACTTTGTGTGAATTGAAAGCTTGTCAGCATTGCGAACAAAGGAGGAGAGGAAAAGAAGAGATGCAGTGATGGAGAGGGCTTGGTGAGGATTTCTTATCCCCCTTCCCTGATTAAAGAGTCACCTTTTATAAAGTGTAATCCCCAAAACACGGCTCTTGGAACACAATCTTTAATTTTGAGATTCCTTGTGCAGCTTGTGTATCACAATCCACCCCCATTTACGACACTGATATTTGACTGCAGTCATGTCGCAAAACATGGAAGCCTATCATTTAACTCACCTCTTAGCCATTCTGGGCAGCACCAGACGGGTCATCTAAAACAACAACAACAACAACACAAGCTCAGTTAACATCAGCCATCACAGATTAAACTCATAAAGGAAACTAAAAGGGGACTGGGATGGAGTTTTATTTAAAGACTAAAAGTAAGAGGGAGAAAGAGAGAGAGACAGGCAGAAACCGACAGAGAGAGAAAGAGAGTTGCGTGGGTGGTGAGTACAGACAGCGTTGGTGTAGTCCACCGTTGCTTTGGGAACAACTGAGACACTGCAGGTACCATGGTAGAAACAGCAGAAGAGGAGGAGGAGGAGAAAGAAGAGGAGGAGGAGGAGGAGGAGGAGAACAAAAGGGGGAAAAGTGAGGAGGAAAAGTGATACGCATGGATCAAACTTTAAACACGATATAGATATATGTAGTGCAGAGCAAGTGTTGTTCAGGATAAACTTACCTGGCACACTGAGGTCATGTTGACGTTGATCAGGTTTGTGATGAACTGAAACACAATAGCACCAGTCAGAAACACTCACATGTAAGATTATGTGTTCATACAGTAGAGAGGAAGCAGGTGATTACTAGATGCAATAAAGACAAACTATTCCTAAAACCATGGGGCATGAGACAAAGAAAAGATATTTGAATTAATTTGCTTTTTCACAGGCTTAGAGGATGAAATAAGAAAAACTCACGTTGTCCAGATCGGGAATCTCGAGGAAGTACTCGGGGTAGGGGTAGGACACACCAACATTGTTGACTGTTGAAGACAAAAGGGAAAAAACTAAATTATTCTACAGTGTTTTCACAAAACTGGTGCTGGAGAAATCCAACTTTAATTTCTACCACAAGGTGGCAGCAAAAGCAAACAAGATAGAAAAAGGCATTTTACTCCACTCACTAGACAGCCACACCTTACAACCAGTGGAGCACAATTGGTATCATAAAAAAAGGACAAAGAGTTCCCTAAATGTTCAACTAAAAGGTACAATGTGAACTTTCAAGTCTAAACGTCTAAAATGACACCAACAGCTGAAATTTCAGCACAACTTTAAACATATACCATGAGTCGTGATTTCAAAGTAATGTTTTCTGGAAAAGTCCCTCAGACTTTTCCAAAAGAAAATGTTTTATTCTCAAGCACAAAAGAGTCTTTCATCCTTTGTGTTCTGGCAACATGTCTCTTTCACAACAATGTCACGATAATTCAACCACACCTCAAACATCAGCCCCAGTCAACAATGTGCACACAGAGGTCAAAGTTGACAAAGAAGTCAATTCAAGTATCTAAATTAAGGAATTTAAACTGGATCTAATTACTCTACAGTTTTGAGAGAACCAGGAAACCACACCACCTCACATTTCCACAATAGGTGTTGTACAATTTGACTCGGCTGACATTAAGATTCACTGAAGACAAAAACATCTTTTTCAAATATGCCGACATATAACTGGTGCCTGCAGGTCATCACTGGACAGAGAAGAAGGATGACTGTCCTGAAAAAACACATAAGCTCTTACCAAGAACACCAATCTCTAGACCGGTCAGCCCCACCTCGATCTTTTCGTAGATGTCCGTCCTGCCAAAGTCAACTGCAATGGTCCTGGTCTCCACGTTATACTGATCCTCTGGGATGGGAGAAACAAAGAAGTGTCCATTAACTTTAAGGTTACGATGATACATCGATGCAAGGCAATGAACAAAAAATGTTTAAACTGTATGAATGAAAGTTAGATTAATAGCAAGAGCAAAGCTCAGAGGAATGCATGTTTAAGATAAATCATTTCATATCATGCATGTGTCTCAAATCAGCCAGCATTACATGGCCCAACAACAGAGCAATCCCCTGTTTCAAAACCCTGGATCCACTCAAATGAATGGAGCATGAAACCAGTCGGTGTCAGACTTGAACTGAAGAGGGCACTGCGTACCAACAAACCAGCCGAGCGAGCTTCTCCCCCCCACCCTCCTCCTCCTCCTCCTCTACCCTCCCTCCACTCCCTCGTCATGTTTGACGCGCCTGCTGCAATTAGAATTTATTGTCCAAAGACTCGTTTATCTGATAGGTGGCGGAGGGAGTTATAAGAGGAAAATTCCTGGGATGTGCCTCGGTAAAGACCAGTAGTGTGTCAGTGTACATTCAGAGTTGAGACAAGGTGAAAAAAGGGGAACCTGAAAGGGATGAGAGTAAAAAAAAAAAAAAGGGGTGGTAGAGGTTGGGAGCCTCCCTGAAATCTATATCGAGTTCAGATTATTTTTAGTCACCACAAACACTTTGAGTTCACGGCAAAGAAAACGATAAAAGCAGCTTCGGACACGGCGGCGAAGAAGCAGAAATGTTAAGGTTGCCAAATTGGAGGAGTAATTTGGGGTTGCCAGGTAGGTGCGATCAAAAGTCAAACGAGATGTTTACACAAGAGAGAGAGGAGAAACATTAATGACAATGAAATTATAGGTGGGACAGGGTGGGTTGCCCGGTTACAGGCTAAGGAGGGCGGTTTTGTCAGACTAATCGTGAGGGAGGAGTGCCAGAGTTTGGCATGCCGCATCCCGCTCGTGACTACCCATCAGCCCCCTCTGTGGACTTGAAGCACGACAGGGGAAATTGCGCTGTGGGAGACGTCAGAGACAGATGGAAAGGGAGCGAGTCAGGGAGAGGGCACTATTTGAACAGGGGGCGGGGGGGGACTCACCATTCAGTCTCTGTTAAAATCTGGAGACGGGCCAGGAGGGAGGAGGAAAAACTTTTTTCCTTTCAAGTGGACGCTCGTTTTCCGAACGAGGAAAGCTTGGTCTTGTTTCCAACAATTACCTCAGAGGAACAGGTTGATTCATGAGTTTCTTTAATCAGGACAGATGTTTATCCTGTTTTTCTTCATGCTGACAGTGAAGTAGTAAAACACAGCCTGCTATGTTGGCTGCATGTTTCCAATTCACTCAAAACAGAATAAAGGAATAACTTAACAGGTGCAAAAGAGCCTGAAAAATAGGATTTAGAGGATAAATCTGCTAAGTGAAACTACTCACAAAATGAGATTCTATAAAACAAATACATACAAAGGAAGCCAGTAGATCCACACCTTTGTTTGTTGTTGAGTGAAACATCTAAAATAAACTTGTATTTTTGTCCTACAAACAGATGCAGTGATTATTTTCTCTGCTTTTTGCTATATTCTAACTCCTTCTGTCGAGGGTATCGAGGCCCTCTTATCGGGGCCTGGGAAACCCTGTAGTGGACGGGGTGGGAGGTTGCACGTCACCGCCTGCCCATACACACATCCTCATCAGCCCACTCACTGTGCTCTCAACCCCGAACAGGTTTCCATGATGTTGTGGAGACACACACACACACACACACATTTATACACACTTACCAAGTGACCTGGCCACGTCCTCCAGCTTGTCCTGAGAGCGACTGATCAACATCACGGCAAATCCTCGACGAGCCAGCTGGAAAAGGAAACACCGGTTAGTAACGAATGCACAAGTTTGACCATCATTTTAAGATATTGAGGACAATGTCGCATACAGTGCTGGCAACTATAGATGGCAGCAAAAGGAGACAGAAAATTTGAGATCTTTTTTGGTCTCATGTTCATATACTGTACCAACTCTCTAAAGTGTAGCAGGTAGGAAGGGCTGCCTCCTCTTAGTTGACTAATCGGCCGTTTTGGTCTAAGTCGACTAAGATTTCTTTAGTCAATTAGTCATTTTTCGTAATGAATTACTTATTTCCAGGAAACTTATGAGCACATCTCTGGTAAACACAAGATTTAACGTGGTGTTTTCGTGTGATTCTTTATGGAGAAACTCAGTTTTACAGATCTGTCAATCTGTTCTCAGCTTTCGATAAATATGCTTCAACTCTGGATCAGATGATTGGGAAAGCAATGCCAACAGATCATTCAAAATGCATCCGGTGGCCGTAGACTGATCATTTCTCTCTATTTGCACGTGTAAACTCACTTGTTGTGCTCATTTTGTTGGAAGCGTGCCTCTCGAAGAGAGACTATGTCGGAGGGCTTGAGGGCTGAAAATACTTTTGAGAACTTAAGATTTAATTTTCCTCAACTTGTGTCCCTTTGTTCGGGCATCTGATCAGGATGCTTCCTGGAGGCATCCAAGAGGCCCCGGGGTAGACCCAGAACACGCTGGAGAGATTATATATCTCGTCTGACCTGGGAACACCTCGGGGTCCCCCAGGAAGAGCTGGAAAATGTTGCTGGGGAGAGGGATCCCTGCTTAGCCTGCTGCCCCCGCGACCCCGCCCCAGATAAGCGGAAGAAAATGGATGGATGGATAGAACTTGTGTCCCATTCTGACCAGCTACTTTAGATGCACAACGACTCAACCAACCGGAGTTTCTTCAGCCAGGTTGATCTTTGGGTATGTGGGCATCATGCTGGTGTGCACAGTGAGCAAATCAGCTTGTGCAAATGATTTGAAATGATGCACTTTAGGGCACAGAGGAAGATTTATTAATGTGAAAGCAGAATTCTGCATAAATTAACATGCCATAAAACCCTGCATGACATAATACTCTGTGTAAAATGGTGGCCTAGTGTTGCGTGACAAGCGGCTAGCCCCACTGTAGTACCAACAGTATGAGTCAAAGGCCCTACATGACTACATTATACAGCCAGCACACCCACACTAGTACGGGCCGAACACGTGGCAGGGTAGCCCCTATTCAACGTGCGCTTGTTACCTCCGTATGAGCTCTTGTTGACGAGCCCGTATTGAAGTGTGTGTGCATATGTGTGTGAGGACTCTCTTCCACGTTAATAGGCCTGTAAGAGCTCTCCCCTACCGCGGCCTATGAGTGAACACGGTGTGTACGTGTGTGTGTGTGTGTGTGTGTGTGTATGCATGAGTCACAGCTTTGCCGTGAAAGAAATGAAATAAATAAGGGTCCAGGAGCCTCACCTCCTCCGCATAGGATTTCCCGATTCCATCCGTGGCTCCCGTCACAACTGGAGAGAGACAGAAGAGAAGAAAAAAAGGTTAGTTTAGGATCTCTTCACAACGCTCTCACACTACGTAGCAGGGCAGGGGTCGAGTCAACTAATGTTCAACTAATGAGGGAGAGGGTGTTCCTAAAAAAGTCCCCAAAAGTTAAAGAATGGTTCATATTCCTTGAGAATGAATGATGGGATTGAAACTATGGTTTCACTTTGTATTTCGAATCAAATGGCACATTACATCATCAGCAGCACCGGTGTCTCAACAGCAAGTCACACCCGACTGACGCATTACTCTGGCACGTCTACTATCAATCCTCACCGTTTCGTTCATCTTTGAATCTTGCGACAGTTAAAAACACACAAACAGATCCTCTTTGTTCAAAGGTTTTACAACACACCTTCACATCAGGTTCGACCACTTCCAGTCATCACCTCAACAACTCAGAGGCCGAACACTGAGTTACTTAAAGGCTTTAACGTGGAGTAAATCCTTTGGCGGCCACACCCCGAAACACTATTCGCCTGCCGTTCAGGAAAACCTCTCTCTAAGTGCTCCACCTTTGGATGAGATGCTTACAGGGTGTCCATTCTCAAAGTGCACACAAAACGGGTTTGGCAGTTCGATTTTGGAGCAGATATGCATAGAATACAATGCAATATAGGAGTCAAATCGCAAAGATTAAGCTACAAAGACAACAGAGAGGATGGAGATTGTATAGAGGTTGGAGATAAGATGGTATAGATTAAAGCAGAACAAAGAGTATAGGATTCACAAAGCCCTCAACACCCACTGATACCTCACTGGGAGCAGCTCCATGCGATGCAACACAATATGATATTCTAGATCATGTTTATCAGGCTGGCAAGGTTAAATCAAGTGAATCTGCAGTTTGGTGGAGGAAGGAGGAAGGTAGGAAAAGCAGAGGAGGACCAGAAATCAGAGGAAAGATTTCATAGAAGCTCAACAAAAAGATGGTAAAGTGGCCGAAATGGTGGGGAGACGAAGACCGAGAGAGGGAGCTGATGTTCTTCTTGTGTTCAGAGTTCTCCTCACCTTGTCAAGCAAGCAGGGCTATTTTTAAACATTCACTGCCCATCAACCCCAGCTCCTTCTTGACTGACGGAGGATAGGAGGGGGGGAGAAAGGATGGCTGGAAGGAGGGAAGGAGGGAGAAAGAACACGCAAGACAAAAAAAAAAAAAAAAAAAAAAAAAAGGGTGGTGGTGGTGAGGAGGGATTGGGGGTACTCACAAATACACTCACACATAGTTGTGCATCATGAATATATTATTAGCGAGGCTTGATGAAAGATTAATAGAGGTAAAGGACATTCTCTGGCAAAGAGCTGGAGAGCAGGAAAAGGAGACAAGATGAGAGAGGGGATGCAGGGAGGAGGGAGCGATGACGAACATGGAGCAGCAGAAAGGAGGAGGGTGAAGTGGGGTAGAGAGGGTGGGGGGAGACGAGGGGGAGTGAGGAGGGATCCTAGGGGCGGCTAAAAATAGAACTGGAGCGAAGCAAGAGAACGAATGAGTGAAGGAGAAAGAGACAGAATAGAGATGGCGGTGGAGGAGAGGAGGAGGAGGAGGAGGGGGGGGAGAAGAACAAGTGAGTGAATGAGAGGAGTGAGAGCGAGAGAGAGTAGCACAAAGTCAAAAGTGAAAAGAGAGCAGAATCCCTGGTTATTTTTAAACCTCCCCCGTGTTAAGAATGAAACGCTCCGTGGCAGAAAAGCCTCAATGGGCGCGGGCTGTACCAAATCAGGCTCTCGTTGCAGATGCAGGTGGGGGCGAACAGAGGCAGGGAGAGGCTCCATTCGCTGCAAAGTAAAATGGCTGAGGGGGGGGGGGGAGAAAGACAACAACCACCTCGACATGAAATCTGCTTTTTCCTAATAGAATCTAGTGAAGTGAATGAGGCGTATTTGTTTTATGAGCTACGGAGGTTCATACTTTACACAAATCCATAAGCCACACGCCAAAATAACACTGCAAATATGAGGTTTATATCAGCCATAATGTGTAATATTTTCAAATATTTGTCAACTTGCCAGGGACTTTAAAAATCTGCCTCTTTTCTTGTGACAATCATGCAAGTTTATCTGATTTGATCTGTTTTGATAGGGGCTGTCCTCGACCAAAGAAAGTCGAATAACACTCATACAATTTTGTAGACTAATCGATTTGTTGATTTAATTGACAAAGCACCACTTTAAATTTTGTGTTTACCAGAGATGTGCTTATAGGTTTCTTGGAAATAAGTCATTCAGCATGAAAAAAAGCATAAAAAATGACTGATTGACTAAAAAGATCTCAGTCGACTAAGACCGAAACGACCGATTAGTCGACGAAGAGGGAGCAGCTCTAGTTTAGACCACAAAAAAAAAAAAAAAATCAACCCGACTGGAGCGACTAGATGGTAACAGCAACAGCCTTTTCTGAGACATATTGTACCAACAAGTGACTGATATGGAATGCTTTCTCTAACTAGGCCTACGATACCTTCGAGGAGGAAGAGATGACAGGTCATGTCAGCGGAAACTGAAAAAATCTATAAAATACAACAGGAGGTGCCTCAGTGCACGGACCACATTCCTGTCACATGGGACAGTAAATCTACCCCAAAGAAAGGCAGCTGGGACGTCATTCGCTTGCATGACTGAGTTCCAGGTGTAGAGAATCGCTTTTTACGAGTGATGAATGTGTCAAAATGCACGTAAAGCATCGGCATTTGAACTTTAACCTGATAGAGGGGAGCGTGCAAGAATGTGTTATGCACCAAAACATGTGTACAGCATGAGCGTTTCAACGTGACAGTAAAGAACGTATGGTACTTGACTGTGTGTCAGACTGGTGTTCAGGCTATGCGTGCCATGCATTTTAAAGAACACGAAAACAAGTGTCAGTCTCAACTCCACTCTTCTCGCTTTGTCAGTCTCATTCCCCCCCCCAAAAAATGGATGAAATCTACCATAAACGGTGACTAACCCTTGATTGTCTCATAACTAAACGAGTAAAATCCTTCCTATTAGTAAAGTCTGCTGTATTTCATGTGGAAAACCTCCACTCTGGAGTGTAAGTTTAATTTATTATTACTCTGCAGGGTTATGTCATTTGAATTAGTGGAGATGCTGCCATCAGCCAATCGGGTCGGTGAATGAGCCTTTAAACACATTAAACTGAAAATCTTTTAGCAAAACATCATTAAAGAACATTCTAATCCTTGCAGGGCAAAAGAAATCGAAGATTTTTTTTAAGATAAGGTGACTTTTTGAAACCTTTCCAGCTCTGCCCTTTCAAACTACTTAGTACAGATGTCTACTTATTTTTAAAAGACAGTTTAACAAAAAAATCTGAACTAAACTACTTAAGCAGCATATTGAAATTAAAAAACAAAGGTGTAAAACGAGTGTAAAACCAAAGCATGTAAAGGGGATTTTGTTGGGTGGTTGGAAAAGTGAGAGACAAGATACGGTGGAGACCGCTTGCAAATAATCCCTCCATTCACTTTAGAGTAGTGCTGCAACGATTAATCAATTAGTTGTCAACTATTAAATTAATTGCCAACTATTTTGATAATCAATCAGTTTGAGTCATTTTTTAAGAAAAAAAAAAGTCAAAATTCTCTGATTCCAACTTGTTAAATGTGAATATTTTCTAGTTTCTTTACTCCTCTGTGACAGTGAACTGAATATCTTTGAGTTGTGGACAAAACAAGACAGTTGAGGACGTCGTCTTGGGCTTTAGGAAACAATGATCCGACATTTTTTAGACCAAACAACTAATTGAGAAAATAATCTGCAGTTTAATTGACAATGAAAATCATCTTTAGTTTCAGCCCTACTTTACAGCAAACATCTGGATAAAAGAAAAAGAAATAAACACAGAGAACATAGACATTATTTTCAACGCCACTTATATCTTTAAAAGACTTTGAATTGTGATTTTCCACTGTGTATTCGTCTATC